>CAIGQW010001906.1:178327-213786 GCA_903798125.1 Danio choprae | reverse complement strand
TCTAATATTGTGCAAGAGGTATTTAAGGTTGAAGCAAGCAGTGCAACATGATTGTGGTACATTTATAGTAAACATTGAATCCTTGTAAGGTGGAGTTTAGATAAAGTGTCAGGTGCATAAGAGAGAAGAGTGTTTCTACAGGTGGTTTGTCAAGCCCACTCACCTGAATGAAGCACAATTTAAAATCCTTCCCTTTTGTCAATTGGTTAAGTTTGTTACTCACCACTGGCCTGCTTGGTGTGGGACCTTTGGTGCTGCTCATCGTGGGATAGCCTGAACACCAGCAGGTGACCTTCTCAGACATGCAGACTTCGATGCTCATTGTTCTCAAGCCTCCAGAGCACAGACTACAGCTCTGCACAAAATGTTTGGCCAGAAGAGTACTGGTTATGCTCAGCTGAGCCTGTTTTTTTCTCAAGGTTTTTTCCCTTCACTTTCATCAATTGGTTAAGTTTGTTCCTTGCCACTGTCCTGCTTGGTTTGGCACTTGTGGAGCTGTGCATCATTGGAGTTCTTCAGTGTTTCAGCAGTGACATTTGCATTATTATACTGAACTGAACTAAACCGAACTTCAACTGTAAAAAACTGGACTAAATAAAGATGAATTGTTTTGTGTGTTGCGAGGATAGTGGTGCACATAACTGATTATGATTGGTTAAGAATGCAGGCCATAACGTGAGCGCCGCTTTGAAAGGAAGAGGTGCCACTATATCAAAGCAAATAAAACTAGTTTAACAGCGTTATGACATTACATTTTTTTAATCAATAGATTAACTAGTTAATCATGTTAATCAAGTTTATTTTGACAAACGACTTTTCAATCACATTACCATATCATCAGCTTGCCGTGAGGTAAGGTGGGATTTAGCCAGTGTCAGCGAGAGAGCACAGAAAAGCGCTTTACTACAGTTATCAAAAGAATAATATAAATGAACATTAGAAGGTTTGAAAGAGACATGCTGAAATATATCTTATTATCTAATCTACATCATATGTAGTCACTGAATCAGCATTTCAATTGTGTAAAGATTGAAATGTTAGATGTATAAAATAAATCTTGAGTTTATACTGTGTAAACATAATTAACAATGATCTATCTGTCTGTCTGTCTTTCTGTCTATGTTACATTTCATAAGCATAATTTATTTTTAGACCTATTTGTTGGCCAGTTGTGGTCTGTGCAATAAAAATTTAATTTTCAAAACCATTTATTATGTTTTATATTTCCATACACATATAACAGTAGCTTTTTTCTCTGGTAATTAGAATCAGAATCGGGTTTTATTGCCAAATGTGCTTACACACACAAGGAATTTGTTTTGGCTACAGAAGCTTCCAGTGTACATAAAGTGACAAGTGACAACACAAAATAAATATGAAAAAGACAACAAACATTAAACAGAGATGCAGTTAGTCAGAAAGCTCTGGATGATGAATTGTATGTACAGATTTGTTATAAATATACAAGTTATAAGGTGCTGTGTACAACTGTGTAGAGAGAGTATTGCATTGTATGTTGTTTTAAAGTGCTGTGTACAACTGCGTATGAGAAAGTATTGCACATGTTTATTGCACAGTAGGGGAATATTTAACTGTTCATGAGGTAGATGGCCTGAGGAAAGAAACTTTTCCTGTGTCTGGCTGTTTTTGTGCTTGGTGCTCTGTAGCGCCGACCAGATGTTAACAGTTCAAACAGGAAGTGCGCTGGGTGTGAGGGGTCCAGAGTGATTTTGTAAGCCCTTTTACTCACTCTAGAAGAGTACAGTTCTTGAAGTGTAGGAAGGGTAGTGCCAGTGATTCGTTAAGCTGTCCGGACTATTCACTGTAGTCTGCGGAGGTCGGTTTTGGCAGCTGAGCCGAACCAGACGGTGACTGAAGTGCAGAGGATGGATTGGATGACAGCTGAGTGGAACTGTACGAGCAGCTTCTGTGGCAGGTTGAACTTCCTCAGCTGACCAAGGAAGTACAGTCTCTGCTGGGCTAATTAGTTACTTTTGTAATGACACAATTTAGTTATTAACAGTTACTATTATGAGAAGTAACTAATAACTTATTAATTTTTTTAATGAACATGCCCAACACTGTTTATTTGTTACAAATATATTCATATATACTTTATATTAATATACTACAAATGAACTAGTAAATTTTTTACTTGTAGATTTGTCGTTTAAATTTGTAGATCAGTTTCACTAGATTATTTGTCAATTTCATATTTTTTTCAGTTCACCCAATCCACACTGTATTCATGTAGACTTCGGCTGTTTCTCGATATGCGTTCTTCAGTGATCTTGCATCCTCGTGTTTTCGTGTAACGTCATCATCAACTGCCAAAGTTCAGTCCCAAAACTCAAGACCGCAAGAACGAAGGACACATGAAAGTTCCCGGATGTGTTCTTGATATCGAGGACGCATCGATGCAGACTTGAGCGCAAAATTTGCTTGAGAAGTCCCAGAACTCATTGCAGCTAAATAAAGGAGGTGGGAAGCACAGCATTTTATATAGATTTATTATTAAAGTTCAGAGATGTAACTTATTTGTCTCAGGAGTTTCCCTAAATGAGACGGTGAAAGTAAACATAATGAAAATCTTTGAAAAGGCATAAATACATTAAGGGTGTTTATTTACTGAAATTCTTATTAAAATGTGTTCTATTTGTATTGTGCAAAGTATATTTGTAATGTCTTTATGCATAGTATATATTGTGAAGAGGGGAAATCAATAAATTGTTGTATGAATGCTGTAATGGTTAAATAATTTTTCGTTAAAAATCACATGACCATCAGAAAGAACGCAGCATCTCATTTCTCACAGGACGCGTTCTCGCGGTCTCCCGAGTTCGTTCTGCCAAGATAACTTGGCAAGAACGGTCTCCACAAAAACACGAGTCCATTCTCAGCGTTCTTAGAATTGAGAAACAGCCATAGTCTAGCAATTGTGTGTCAAAGCCAGTTCCTGAAGGGCCGCAGCTCTGCACGGTTTAGTTCCAACCCTAATTAAACACACCTGATCAAACTAATTGAGTCCTTTAGGCTTGTTTGAAATTTACAGGTAAGTGAGTTGAAGCAGGGTTGGAACTAAACTGTGCAGAGCTGCGGCCCTCCAGGAACTGGCTTTGACACCTGTTGTAGATAATTAAATGGAAATTGCACACATACAAACCTAAGCACAGTCTGTATGAGTTTTTGGAGAAGCAAAAATTCAGAATACCGTTAAAATATACTTAAGTTTTTTTTTATTGCATCCTCCCTATCAGAATCACTTTTTCGCTTTTATCCTCACAAGGTGATAAATCTCATATTTACGATGGGCAATTTCCAAGTTATCGTGTACTGCATTAACCTCATCATAATATAAAGCATTAATGTTGCAAATCCTTCATCAACTCGCATTGGCAAATATGACCTCATTCCTTTCCTCAGCCTTTTAAAGTTTGCTGTAGCCTAAATCATGCACCCCACTGCCGGTCTGGCGCAGAGGCACCTGTTATGTCATGTGTGATTTTGCTCAAGTATTACTTTGCTTTAAAAAAAACTAAATTTCTTTCCATCTCTCCTACTTTACAAGGTGGCGAATTCCAAATGTTGCCTATTAATGGCATGCAATCCCGATATACCCAATATATTATTTTGAACAGCCTACCCATTTACTGCATTAATTTATTATTAAAAAGGCTATGCCAAATAGTTCAAATCAGCGCCCATGAACGTTATTTTTTTTTGTTAAATTGCAGTCTTACGAATGCTTTTTTATGGATAAGGGCATAGTCATGGTTTTAATAATTTTATTTGATTATTTCAGCCTGCATAGTATGCAAGTGTCGCATGATGAGTCCTTCCGCATGATGAGTCCTTCTACATGATTAATTCTGGTCTCTTGCGTATAGCCTGTTTTTATTTAAAAAGAGTAGGAAGATAAATTAATAATAAATAATAATAAAAAATTCCGATGTTCAAAATATATTTAAATGAATTTCAAAAACAAAACAAATAAGTGTATCTTGGCCACATGCACTAAACAGCTATTCAGGAGCTCGTCAAAATAAAGGAAGTAATGTTTTTAGGCAGTAGCCTAGTCTACTCCTTACATAAAACGTTTATGCTTTAGTTTTAATTGTTCAAAGTGACTTTAATCATGGGATGTCAAACTTTAACCTCACTTCTCTTTCTCTAAACAACAGAACACTCTTGGGCTGCAAAGCATTTTCTTGCTCGCACCACATCCATAGATATTAGATATAGATGCTTTTTTCATTTTCAGGTTTGTTCTTTATCCGTATTAGCCATTCCAAGCCTTTCTCTAGCCCCACGGTCAGAGCCCTTCCTTGTCTGTCATTTCTGTGTTGTCTATGTTACATGTGTCTATGTTAATTTTGTGTCTGAGCACATGGCTCAACCTGTATTTGTGTTCGCCATGTGCTCCTCTGTTCCTCCCTTCTTGTTTCCAGCTGCCGCATCCTCTTGTTTAGCCATCATTTAGTTCTCCTTAGTCTCAGTGTTCACACCTGGTCCTCATGTTCTTTCCCCCTTTATATTGTGCTCTCTTCCCTCATGACTTTGTCTGTTTATTGTTACTTGTTGTTATTTGTGACTTGAGCATGCTTGGTTCACTCTGTGCTGCTGTTTGTGAGTTGGAATTGTCTTTGTGCTTTTCCAAATGTATTACAATTCCTACAACCACAGTCTTTTCTTAACATTTTAGTTCATTTCAATGCCACTGCAGTACTCTTCCTTTTCAAATTATAGGCTTCCTTGACACTACTCTTTCCTAAAGTGTTCTTTTGCTGTCATATCCCAGCTTACTATCCCTTTATCATACTTTTGGGGGTTTGTCTGCATAGCTCTAGTCGAGCCTCCTTCAAGCACAGGGGTTCAAAGCCTCCTTTTGAGGACATGAGGTTCAAGAATCCGAAGTAAGTTTGTTTACAATCATCTACATCAGGTGTGTTAAATTCAGTGCCTGGAGGGCCACAAGCCTTGTAAAGTTTAGTTCCAACCCTGGTCAACACACTTACCTGTAGGTTTTAAACAACCTCAAGGACTCAATTAGTTTGATCAAGTGTGTTTAATTAGTGTTGGAACTAAACTGTGCAGAGCTGCGGCTTTCCAGCAACTGAATTTGACACCTTTGATCTATGTCATTTATCATGACTGAAAGTGCCTCGTGTTTGTAGAACTGAAAACATGTTCACAAACACATCCAACATCAAAACCTTCATTTTTGTTAAAGTAATTTTTCTTTTGTTTCAGTGCTATATTTTTTTTTGTAATTGTCTTTGGACAAGTGATGCTTTGTGGAAAGTCCTTATATGGAGCTGGTTTGGGCGTGTATTATGCAAAATACTAACATTTTGCATGTGGATGCTAATTTCGAACAGAGCCGAACACTCCAAACAGTCTGGAAAGTTTTCGTGAGAAGTTCAAATATGAAAAACGTACACAATTAGTGAATGAGATCCATTGTTTGTAAGATCCAGGTATGTGCTTATCAATCAAACACAGTGGGACTAACATTTTGGTAAATTGTGTAGCTTGTATTAATAAAATACTTTGATCACAATGTTGATCGTTAAGTAGACTGATATAATTACAATAACATTTGCATAACCATACAAAAAATTCTGAGCCTGTCTAAGTGAAAGCAACATTGTTTTTATAATCTTAGAAAAACCTTAAGAAATTTTATATAAGGAGTGAATTGAATGGTTTGCCGGCAGCTACCTCTCTGCAACCGTCACGTGATCGCCCACTGAAGCAAAGTAGGGCTTTGCCGGGTCAGTACCTAGATGGGAGACCACGTGGGAAAGCTAGGTTGCTGCCGGAAGTGGTGCTAGTGAGACCAGCAGGGAGTGCTCAACCTGCGGTCTATGTGGGTCCTAATGCCCCAGTATATTGATGGGGACTCTATCCTGTCTTTCGGATGAGATGTTAAACCTTTGAAAAAGAGTAGAGGTTTAACCATGGCATCCTGGCCAAATTTCATGGCCTCCCCATATCATAATTGGCTTCATCACTCTGTCTCCTCTCCTCCAATCAGCTGGTGTGTGGTCTGTGGTCTGGTGCAATATGGCTACCGTTGTGTCATCCAGGTTGATGCTGCACATTGTTGGTGGATGGGGAGATTCCCCCCCAAAATATGTAAAGCGCTTTGAGATTCCAGAAAAACGCTATACAAATGTAGGGAATTATTATTAATAATGTTCTAATAACCAGAATAACCAGGGTGGCAGAAATAGAACCTATATAACAAAACAGAAGACACAGAGACCACACCAACTGGAGGACACAAGCAGAGAAATGAAATGAACCGGCACAGGACAAAACACACAAAGAGGGCACAAACATGGCAGGTAATGAAGCAACCAGTGGGGCAAATGTACCAATAATCTGGTAACAACACAGCATGGTATAGACTAATAGAAAGGGGAGCACATGGCAAACAAAACAATCCCCATACAAACAGGACAAAAGAACAGTCATAAGCTGCTTGTACACACAAAATAGCACATGGCTGAAGAAAATATGAACCTCACACTAAATAGAACACAACAACACAAGACAAGAGTGCACAGTGAGGGGATTAACACTTAATCCATGCACTCACATCAAAAGACAAAATGTGAAGGGAGAATGCCCAAAACCTGGCACTGAAACAAAGCCAAATTTGACAAAAGTGCCAGTATTCAAACACCAAGCTCTGCACATATAACATAGCTGTGCAGATGAGAGTACTCAACACACATACAAACACTAAATGTGAGTGTCAGGGCTCTGTGACCAGGGTAGGAATAAACCCAAACAAACTGACAGAACAGAGGATATGTTCAGCATCAACATTCGGAAAGCCGATGGAATTTAAATAATTCTTAATTGCTACTAGAGGACCCAAGTGTGCCACAAAATATCCCCACACTATTAAACCAGCGCCAGAAGCCTGAACCGCTGAGCTGATACAAGACAAGAAGTCAGTGACTTGGAGTTTTTACAATATTTTTTGTTACTGAAACACATCAATCCACTACAAGGCACATGTTTCTGTAACAAAAACATATTTGAAAAATGTTAAATTATAAATTCAAATTACTGACTTCCAGTGGCTGCCAAATATGTGTTCTCGACGACTTATTGGCTGACCTCTGGCTTGATGTAGAGTTTGATGCATGAAAGAGAGAGAGAGAGAGAGAGAGCAATATAAAACATGCATAAATCATGTGAACAAAACTGATCAAAGTTTGCATAAATTATACCACATGGACACAAAATTCAAACCATTACTGGTCAAACAAGCCTAGATTAAAATAAGATGGCCAAATGAGAACTATTCTGTCATAAACTATAACTAATAAACTTCAGCAATATCAATAGAGATATAGAGAGAGAGAGAGTAACGCTGCTTAAGCCTGATATGTACATGAAACAAAGTGTATTAAACCTGCAAACAGATTAAATATTGGGACTGAGCAAAGTGCGCTCTTGTATTATCACAGTTGTAGGTCAGCAGCCTCTCTTTTTCCATATTTACCAAGTCAGACCTATTACTGGACATCCAGACATTTAGACTAAGTGCTGAAGGTCTAGACTCCATCATAACTTTCATTGGCAAAGGCCTGCTTAAAGTCAGAATGTAGTCAAGATTCATTCTTCCCATTTTATATGTATATGCCAGTTATTTTATTATAAATGATATAAATGTACACTTCATTATTTTGTAAAAAATGTGTAAACATTTATTTGCCCTCATAATCTTAATCATAATCCTTCGCCCCCTCAAAAATACTTTTCTTCACTTCTGGTTACATAAAGTGACTTTCGGGAGAAGCTATCAGTGCGGGTCTCATTTCTGCTCTGCCTTCATTCATTCGGCTTAGTCCCTTTATCAATCAGGGGTCGCCACTGCGGAATGAACCGCCAACTTATCCAACATATTTTTTATGCAGCGGATGCCCTTCTAACCGCAACCCAACACTGGGAAACACCCATACACTCTTGCATTCACACTTGTACACTATGGCCAATTTAGCTTATTCAATTCACCTGTACCACGTCTTTGGACTGTGGGGGAAACCGGAGATCCCGGAGGAAACCCACGCGAACAACATGCAAACTCCACACAGAAATGCCAACCTACCTAGCCGGGGCTCAAACCAGCGACTTTCTTGCTTGTGAGGCGATCGTGCTACCCACTGCGCCACCATGACGCCCTGCTCTGCCTTCATACATTTGTTTATTTTCCTTTATTTTCCTTCCAGTGATTCAATCGGTTCCCAAAGGATAAGATTGTGCACTGTCCTACATGTTTTCTTTTGTCATTTTAAGAGTGTTTCAAGTGGATGTACATCATGATAAAGGAAAAAAACACAATCTTAACTTGCAATGTCCAAACAGCAGTCTCTCCCGTTGTAACCAGGTGATACAATATAGCACTGTGCAATATAGCACTGCCTCCACATTAAGAATGCTGTAATATTTATAATGCATATTCATCAGAATGAGTCTCTTAAAACACTGATGAAGTCCTACAAATACAGTGTACATCAAGTATGATGATGCAAACCTAAAACACTGAATAATGTTAAACCTAATTGATTTTTCTTAATGTCACATGACCAAAGTCATACCATATGGATTGTTGCTGCCTTTAGGTCCACCTGTGAAACATGTTCTACTGAGATGTTTTCACAACCCCATTATAAACTAAGAAAACATTGTTATGAATTATGTCTGTGTATTTTGCATTTTTTAGGGGCTGAAAACAAAGTGGACATCTTTTAAATCTTTACTAATATTTGATTTGAATAAAGATTGTGTTTCCAAGAATGCATCAACACATTAACTTTCCAACACAACAAAACAACACACTGGACCTTGTTTACATGCCTCAGAAATGAGCTTACAAGGCCCATCTTCCAAATTTCTTTTTACCTAGCTAACTATAGACCAGGGATTTTAGAATGCGACAGTACGTTGGGAAAGCGTGCCAGTCCCGAAGGGGAAGGATGCTGCGGAGGCCACCTGCTACCCAATGGGGAGACCAGATGAAAATATTAAAATTTGGATTTGCCCTATCCAGGGGGAGTGCTACATATGATAAGCTGGTTAGTTAGCGAAGATATGGGTCCACCTGAGAAGGGGGAACACTTCGTGGCTGAGTGATGCATATGGGATCACCAACGGGTATCATGCATAGCTGGCAACGATCCCCAGCACACGGGTAGATCAAGCGGGCATACCAAACATCCTACTGGGTCAGGCACCCGGCCTTTTCCACCAAGTCGGGTGCTGGGGGCCTCTGAGGAATTCTGTATGGTTTGCCAGATGGGGAACCTGCTAAACAGAGCACATATCTCAAGAGTTAGGGAGAATAGCACAGGAAGCATTTTTGGACACGAAGCTTAGTTTCCTATCAATTTATCAGAATTACCAGCTGGAAACCAGCTCCACCCGAAGATTATAAAATCTCTGTAATGTATTATGTGTGTCGCCCAGACTGCAGCTTTGTGGATGTCAGCTAGAGATGCGCCACGTGCTAACGCCCAAGAGGAGGCCACACTTCTTGTTGAGTGTGCTCTGGACACGCCTCTGGCACTGATAAGTGAGGGCTACAGTAACAAACAAAGAGCTGCTCAGAAGATCTTATGTTCGAAGTGTGGTTCACATAAAAGTGCAGAGCGTGAACGGGACACAGAAGTGAAAGGGCTGGATCTGCCTCCTCTGCAGGCAGTGACAACAAAAAGCACTGTGGGTCAGCAACTCCACACCACCATCATAATGAACAACAACTCAAAACAGCTTAACTGAACTAACTGTTTGAACACTACCTGCCATGTGTCGCTTAGCCGGTGGAACGGGCTGCAGAGCCGGAGCAGGTCTTGAAGCCACAGGTGGACGCCCTCGGTGAGGAGTGGCCAAAGTGGATGGGGCCGGAGGAGGAGCATTTTTTCAAACTCGTGGGTAGATGATCTGTCCCGTCACACTTGACTGCGTCTTCAGCAGACTGGCCCGCAGCAGTAAAAGCTCTGGCAGCAAGAGAGTCAGACGCTTTGGATGGGAGCTTCAGCTGACCTCTCCAAGGCAATAGCGCAATCCACCTGGGTGATAGCTTCATACCCCCTGGCACTTCCACCGTCAAGGGTGGTGAGAGCGGAAGTGAATGAGGACTGGGCAGAGAAAGGCCTCTTCCAATGCACGGTCAGAAATCTTAAAAAAGATACATAACTTGTACCGTGTTGCTTTTTTAGGGAATCTGCTCTTTTTAGAAAACTGCTCGTTTAGGCACCCAGCAAAATGGCCAGTAGATGAGAAAAGATCCAGCTCGACCACCGCTTCTTGCGTCGTCACTCACAGAGATACTGGATTTTTTGGAATTCAGCTTAACAGATATTCTCTTCAGTTCCTCTATGAGACTTCTGAAGTGAAAAGTCTGAAGCGCTCTCCTGCACTTGATTGGCAGCACCTGTGGGAGCTGCGCTCTGCCAACTCATAGGCATTCATTGGCCGGTTTTCTTATTCCTCAGAGTGACTGGTCATCTAGCCATCTCACATAGTGTCACTATTAGACATACATGGGAGTTCCTGACCTGATGGGGAAGGTCGGTTCCTTCATGTGCACCTTCTACAGAGGCACCACTAAGAGCATTCAGCTTCATCACTGTGTGGAATATGGTGCCTGCAACATGTCTTGCCACTTTTCCGTCCCCTCAAGACATTTACTGCTCTCACCTCACCCATAAAGCCCTCTGCATTATGAGGGATACCCATAATGTCATCACAAACCCGTCACACAGCTTCTTCTGACTTCTGCTATCAGGGAGGAGACTGGGGAGTCTCCAGGCCAGGACCACCAGGCTGTCAGGAAGCTGAGCTATACTGGTGTGCCATGGGTTTTATATTAAACAGCAAATTATTTTTTGAAAAATCGTATCTCCCAGGTCACAAAGTCTTCTTTTGTTTTAAGAAACTTAACCTGTTATCTCTCTCAAATGCAGAAACGTTAGTTAATCCTTTTATGACCTCTAGTCTGAATTACTGTAATGCACTGCTCGGTGATTTTACTGAAACCTCTGTAAACAAGCTTCAGGCCATTTACACATATAAAAAGGTATTTTTGTAAATTGAGTTTGTCCAGATAAAGACAAAAATTGAGTGAGTTTTTTCAGATGAAGTCTTCAACTGTTTGCACACTACCTGCCATGTGCCCTAATTTGTATGTAGTGTGACACATTACCCAATACCAGATCAGCATTACCCTGGATACCTGCTCATCAGCACCACACACCTGCTAGTCGTCAGCCCCTGAACCAACTCAAGACTGCTTTATATAAGCAGAGAAAAAGGACTTTTGACCTTGGACTCCAATGCTTGTTTGTTGCTTCACACAGACACCAGCGGCTGATGATCAGCAAACACATTGCACACCCCGGAAGGAGTAGTTATCTGCACTGAGCACCAGTGGTGCAACTGTATATGTTGAACATGAATGGGGGGTGTGACTGTGTATGGTGAACATGAAGAGGGGGTGACTGTGTGTTTTGAACATAAAGAGGGGGGGCGACTGAGTGTGTAGCACCGAGGAGCCCCTGGTCCAGCCCTGTGGTGATGGTCCCAAAAGCCAATGGTACTCTCCACTTCTGTAATGACTTCCGGCGGTTGAACGAGATTTCCACTTTCGACAGCTACCCCATGTCCCGAGTGGATGAACTCCTGGAGTGGCTTGGGGGGCCTGGTATATCTCAACATTAGACTTGATAAAGGGTTAGTGGGAAGTCCCACTCTCCCCGGAATCCTAAGAAAAAAACAGCATTCAGCACCCACAATGGCCACTTGCAATACTGCGTCTTTCCCTATAGACTGCATGGGGCCCCCAGCACAGCTGGGTGGGGGCAGGTTGGGTGGGTGTGGATACTCACCTCTCTGCACTGAGCACCAGCACAGCATTTTCTGGATTCGTCTGCACACCTGCACACTAATCTTTAACATTTCTTTTAAAGGGCCTCACAGTGGCGCAGTGGGTAGCACGTTCGCCTCACAGCAAGAAGGTCGCTGGTTCGAGCCTCGGCTGGTCAGTTGACGTTTCTGTGTGGAGTTTGCATGTTCTCCCTGTGTTGGCGTGGGTTTCCTCCGGGTGCTCCGGTTTCCCCCACAAGTCCAAAGACATGCGGTACAGGTGAATTGGGTAGACTAAATTGTCCGTAGTGTATGAGTGTGAATGGGTGTGTATGGATATTTCCCAGAGATGGGTTGCAGCTGGAAGGGCATCCGCTGTGTAAAACATATGCTGGATAAGTTGGCGGTTCATTCCGCTGTGGCGACCCCAGATTAATAAAGGGACTAAACCGAAATGAAAATGAATGAATGAATTAATTAATTTTTTTTTAATTTACACAAAATAAAAAATATTTATATATTTTATACTGCTTTTGAGACACCCAGGGTCTGACAGTGACGCAATTTCAATTCTATGTCTATACATGTGGCAGAATTGACAATGAAGCTGATTTTGACTAACTGTAAGTCTAAACTTAAAGGGGTGCTCCAATGCTATTTCATGCATGCAGGCTTATTTACACTGTTTGTTTTTCAGGCTCTATCTTAAGTAACTAAGAGCCACAATCCTAGTAGGGGCAGTTCTCCTGGAAAAGCTTGAGCGTGACCAGAGCAAGCGTGAGAGCGTGTCTGTCACCCCACACCAGTGCTTGGGTAAGAATGAGCCCCAAAAACTGGGCTTTTGGATGTGAGGGAAAGCTGATCTTGTTCAGCCATATATAATTTAACCCCATTCATACATCCGTTTTAATTACTCAAGCTGACCCCCCTTCAGGGGTCAGTAAGTTTAATATTTCCATAGCAACACATCTGATTTATGCCATGCACTGCATCGGAGATTACAGCTGGATTCACTACACATCAATTATCAATGTCTGATCAACTATATGAAAGTAAGTGGCTGTTTAACTGGGAGATGAATAGAGTAAACATTCTAGTTACATAAACAGTGTGCATCTATTGTAAATAAGGCAGGGGTGCCCAAACTTGCTTTTTGTTTTGCTATTAATTGTGTGTACTAAAAATGTCTGCAAGCTAAGTAAGCTTTATTTTAATTAAAGTACTGATAGGTTATAATCTTAATCAAGCACAGCACTTGTCTCTCTCACTCTTATTTCTTCTGGAGAGAATAGGAAAGCACACTAACCAGTATTCAATCCCCCTTTTCTCTCTTAGACAATAGAGTTCACTTCTTCTCACCAAGCTCCACATTCATGCCCATATCACCAATGGTGTATTATGAGTTAATATGTACGTTTTGGTATTTGAACAACTACAAAATGTAAACATATGAGCATTAATAAGACCAATGCTGGCCTTAGCAAATACGCTAATAATTAAAGTGCATGAACTGACTGGAACATGTCAGACAACATTATCCATCACACGCTCTTGTCCTTTTTGCCCCTGCAGTGTGGCCTTGTGTGTGCTAACTACTTGAGTAAATCACAGTCATAAAGTATGACAAGAGCCATCAACCTTTACTCAGCACACAACCTTTGCTAAAAATGATTTGTGACATGCACACGGGTATGTGGAGAAATCTCTCTGTCACCAGAACTGAGCAAAAAGAGTCCAACAGATATTAACAGAGAAACAAATACATTAATATGTTAACTAATTGTTAAGTAATATGCCATTGTGGTTTATGGCTTTTGAATTAGTTAGTCATGTGCCTCAATAGGTAAAGTAACAGCATAATGATTCGTTTGCCAATCATTAGCTAATGATTAATTAAAGCAGATAACGTGAAGTTTAAATGAATAGCTTCAATCTGTTTTGGTATATAACATGCATTTACACAATATTAGGTAACCCTTTCACAAATAACATTTATTTTAGGTTGCAGGCATACAAAACTACTTACTTACTCTTACTCCCAGGGCCATTGATATTGAAGTTGATATTTAGCTGCACCTTGATTAGTCTGTCACCATAACATCTAGTTTTCATGAGGTGAGTTGTTAGCCCCACGCTCAACCGCCAATCTGGAGAACCAGGACATACACACATACACTACAGACAATTTAGCTTAACCAATTCACCTATAGCACATGTCTTTGGACTGTGGGGCAAATCAGAGCACCCGGAGGAAGCCCACGCGAACATGGGGAGAACATGCAAACTCCACACAGAAATGCCAACTGACCCAGCTGAGGCTCCAACCAGCGACCTTCTTGCTGTGAGGCGACAGTGCTACCCACTGTGTCACCGTGTCGCCCACACATAGCTACTAGCAAAACGAAATATTTATGTTTTGTAAAATACACACTGATGTCTATAAAGATGGCAATAATAATTATTTTAAAATATAACTGGACGATGTGCTTTATTCATGCAAGATACACACTGTTTAGGTTACTAGAACATTTACTGTATTCCTCCAAACAGTCACTTACTTCCATGTATTTCCTGAAAAAAATTGTGAATAAACATGCTGTAAATCCAGCATCTCTGATCTCTCCTGACTAAACATGGTGGTGCCCATCACTAGTCATATATCAAATAATATGATCTGTTTAAAAGAGAAAAGACATGTTCATACACCTATTTGAGAATCAGAATATCAGATATCACAATATAACCAGGATGTTTGTCAATATTTGCATAATATGGAAAAGAAACTGTTATGTACATAAATCATTGGGACTACTGTGTCAAACTGTGATAAACTAGATGCATTGCAATGGAACTTTAAAGCGATGCATTTCAAATATTGGTCACAATAGAAAAACTCATGCAACTGCAGTATCTATAATTTACGTGTTAAAACCGTCAGACTCTGTGTTTTTCTGGATGTCGGGGTTTTCTCACTGTTTTTCTCCCATGCCACCTATTCCTAATTCCCTTGATTAGTCTGTCAATTTAGCCCCAATGATTCTCTAGTTCAGTGTCTGGTCATGACATCATTTACCATCATTGTTGCTTCCCCATGTGTCTCCTGGATGTTCTAGTTCCTTGATGTTTGGTTGTGTACAGCTACTTTATGTTATTAGAACATTAGACTTTATTCCCAACATATTCTTATGTTGGGATATCATATCTTCCTATTAATTGCACATTCATGACAGAAGACCACATCCATGTGTAAATCCCCTTTTTTTTTCTCAGTTTTGTTGTCTTTTTTTATCCCCACCCCATGGATCACTTTACCGCTGATTCTCTGCTTTGTTTGGAGCAGAAGAGCTGTTCCCTTTGGGAACATTTGGACTCATTCCTGCATCTCCCCCACCAGACAGCCTTCCCAGATGACTGCCTGAGCATGTTACTGCTCACCAGACTGAATGTCCAGTGAGGGTCCTCACAGGAGCTTCCCAAACTACATTGAGTTAATAATGGTGTTCTGTCGCTCCCCAATGATTGCTTGCATAGCCGAGGCAGACACCAGCCAGCCAACACCCCGCTACATGGAGCCTGCCAATGATGAGAGAGTTGACCAGAACCGTCTGACCAGGTGCGTGAGCGGACAACAATGCTCTTGGAGGGAGTTATCATGGAGTCTAAATGACTTTGTGGATGCCCAACCCACCTTCCCATTATTAAGGATGAGCTACATATGGACTCTGGGGACTTAATTAGTGTTTTGGACTATACTGGAGAGTGTAATGGATTGCTTCCATGTCTGCTGGTTTGGTGTATCAAGCACCCCCACTGTTTCCAGACAGCAATGACTCTCAAGCGCCCCCGCTGTTTCCATAGTGCACTGATTCTCCAGCGCCCCCACTGTTTCCCAACAGCAATGACTCTTCAGTACCCCTGCTGTTTTTAGACAGGTCTTCCAGGTCAATCTTTTTGACAAAATCACTATCATATTGCATTCTTGGTACCTTCCTTGCAAATGATAAATGTTTATGTCAACCTATGCAAAAGTGTTGGAACAGCCTTGGCATTGTGGGTATGCCTGTGAGAACTTTTAATGATATTTGAAATATGGTGACATAATTTGTGTTATGCGGGTGTTATAGGTTTTATACTAAACAGCTAATTATTTTTTGAAAACCGTATCTCCCATATAACAAAAATAACCTTTCATTTTAGAAACATTGCTAAGATGAAAAACCTGTTATCTCTCTCAAATGCAGAAAAGTTAGTTCATTCTTTCATGACCTCTAGACTGGATTACCGCAATGCACTGCTCAGTGGTTGTACTGGAACCTCTTTAAACAAGCTTCAGGCCAAGTACACTGTAAATGGAGTTTTTCATCTATGTAAAAAAAAATGTCATCCACACATGCGCAGTTAGAAAATAAAAAGTGTCCATGTAAAAACACCCAAATAAACCACGCTGTCTATAGCATGACAAAGCAACAGGTGGGAATATACTCCTGATCATAAAGGCATATTGGCCAATCAGAAGCGTTAATAAAAGGGATTTTTAATCGGTTCAGGTTGGTGGTCTTGTAAACATCCGAGATTGCAGAACACAATCTGATGTCACACAAAGAAACTGACAAGAGAAAAACAACTACACAGTCCGTCACGTTGTTGAAAATCTTCACTCTAACAGGAGTTTTCAAAACATTTTGGTTTCAGTGGCCTGATACTATATTTGCATGTGGGCAAAACAGTGTAGAAAAAGCTGCAGTTTTGAAAATACTCATGTTCCTGTGGACAGTTCCTCAGTTAGTGCAAACGCAGCTGCCAGAGATCTTAGCAGGTTAAAGAAAATACAGTCATATCGCCCCAATTTTATCTTCCTTAAACATTATAAAATACTGCTACAAGGCTCCAAATGGTTTAGGTTCTTCCTTTGAATATCTTCCTTACAAATATGTGAACAGCAACTACCCTAAATCACCTTAATTTGCTTTATGTTTCAGGATGCCCATCCTGAGTTATCTAGAGATTGTGCAGATCCAGCAGATCACCTATAAGACCTGTCAAGAGATGATATCAACCTGGCAAGGAGTTCGAGGACAGGACAAACTATTGACATCTCATTTTTTTTCTGCTTTTGTTTTTGAATGTAAAAATATGAACTTAAAGCTACTTTGAAATTGTAATTTTTGTGAATTTAATCAAATTTGTCTCAGTTTTATGGAAAAGTCACTACGCTTATTTTCAATAATAAAATAATAAAAGTAATACAAAGCTATATACATAATAAATATGAATTAGCATCAAGTTCAGGCAAAAAATTGTCACACAAAAGTAAATCAATATACTGTAGGAAACAGATCAGAGTCTAACGGATTGACATCCTGCTGAGTACACAAATAGTCTTACTGTACAACTAGTCTTTTGAAGTACTCCTGTGTAATTGTAAGAGAGTAAAATTCAATAGGCAATAATTAAAATAAATGACTTGAGAGTGATGGATATCGCTAATCAGCCGCTTACGCAGTCACACTGGAGGTTTAACCTCTGAAGACAAGAGGGAAGTGCTGGAAAGGTCATTTGTGTAACAGAACATTATACGGTATGCAAATACACTATCGAATGGCACTGCGGAGAAGAGCCTGTTTTAAATCCTTGATGATAACTTTTTAAGAATAGTGCAGACTACTTGAGCTGGGGATTACTCACTTGAAATCAGCCTTAGTAGGACGAATCAGGAAGATCGGGATGGAGGATTATATTAGGTGCACCAAGTAAAGGTTTTGACTGAGATTGATATGAGGCATGCCAGGTAATCTCAACAGAGAAAAGGTGTCCGTCTGAATGAGATATGGTGGGAGTGAAAGTAGTAGCAAGAGCAAAGGGGGTTTAATTTCCCTTGGGGCAAAATGGGCTTTTCGACATCGGTACCAGTGAGAAAGAAGTAAAAACTGAACAAGAAGTTCTCCATAAGCGACAGGGTAATTAAAGCATGGCTTCTTCTCTTATAGTCAACATGTCAGAGAGAAATTCAATGTAAAAAGCAATATTCTTGTATTAGTAATACATTTTACCAAATCTGATCTTTAAAAGTATTGGGTTGACATACAGTAACCTAAAGGGTCAGGTTGATTCAGGATATACATTTTTGACTTGAAAGCAATCTGAAATTACAAATATTTATACATATAATTCAGTCAGCACCATTGATAGTCTAATGCAGGTGAAAATAGTCATCAGTTATTAAAATTCTCCAATGAGAGGTGTATTCAATTAAACATTGTAGGCATGCTTATGTTGTGTGGTATTTATGGTGTTGTTTTCCACAAAGCATCAACTCCTGAAATTAATATAGATGGGCTTGTGATTTTTCTGTGTGTGCCGAATGTCCTAGTACATTTCCAGGAAGTAAGAGAGGTGAGAAAGATAGAAATTAACTATTTTTAATAAATCCACAGAGACCCTGTGACATCATCTAATCCACACAAACATAATCCAACTGTGAAAATATTTACAACATAAATAAAAATAAAGGCCAAAGGTATACTTCTTTTATGGCTAAAAAGAGTTTGAAACAACTGCCGCACGATAAGTGTCATTGCGGCACACCACATTGCTTTCTATTAGACACTGAATGGAACAATGTTTAGAACTTTATCAGATGTGGTGCGATGTGGTTGTGCTCATTGTCTGGTGTGCAAAAATGAGTCATTAAAATCTTTGTGATTCGTTTTGGGCGGATTTTGTTCAGTTTTGTTTTTTTTTTTTTCGTTTGAAGCATATCGGGGCCTTAAGGGTCAAGTGCAACAAGACCAGACAATTAATGGAGGAAACAAGTACTTATTCATTCAAGTCATGCCAGATAACTCATATTTGCGAGTCAGTATTAAGAGTAAACATTTTTTTAAAGGGGTGGTCCAAAGTGTATTTTTAAGGCTTGGTTGTGTGTATAAGATGCAAAGCAATGTGTGCTCATGCTTCACTTGTAAAAAATCACGTTATTTTTCCATACACCTTACTGATTATATACAACTACTCAGCTAACATGAAAACGACTGTCATATTTCCTAGTTCCTCTGAAAGGCCCGCCCTCAAGAGGCTCTGATTGGTCAGCTAACATAATGTGCTGTGATTTGCGGATCGGTCACGTCCCTACAAGTACTGTCAGTTAGTGTAACTGTTAGCCGTATCAGTTTGGGCCTGAATCAGACAGAAAATGACACAGAGTACACAGTTGAAGCTCATGCCTGCTCTCTAAAATAAAATCTGACAAGTGTCTTTCACATATATTCGGAATAAGCATGTGTAAGTAATATGAAATGTTCACATATCTTTTGCGAGTTTGTTGTAGATGTAGAACACAGGGAAAGCGGCCGCATAGAGAGACACTGCAGTGCTGGTGAAGATTGTGGCTGTTTACAGCGGTTTGACGGATAAATATGAATTTGTAGCTAAATTGTTAACGGTGCCAAACAGCATTTCCCGTTGTTTACATCTTTGCTACAGCATACCGTTAATGCTAGAAACTGTGCATGTAATAGATCAATTTTAACAAATAAAAATACGTACAGCTTGTGGCTCACAATCCACAGCGTCATCTATTATGGTTGGAGGAGTTTTTAGCCGAATCCAGCACTGAATTGGGAGAGATTCTGGAAGCTCTCCTTTGTCAAATGCTAGCAATTTTTTTTATAATTCTCTGGAACATAATTAAAAAATAAATTGTAAGCACTTCTCTCTTTGTGTCATGTCCTTTGGAAGCCTAAAAACAGAAACATAATGAGCTCTGTGTAAATAGCAGCATTTGGACGGTATTTTAGCTTACTCTGCTATAGCATTATAGAGCCTCTGGCTACACCCCTTTGCTGCAACCTGAAGCGTTTATGATCTCACTAGCCCAGGGTGTATTTTTTGTAGACCCCAAACTTCATACGCTGTAGGCTTTGCTAAGCTAACTCTGTAAAAGCCAATGTCTCCCTTTGCATTGAACTTTGAGCATATTACATTCAGAGATGTTGTTTATGTTCACACAGCTACATTACACATTTTTAAATATGATATTAAAAATCTATTTATCTACTGTTTTTCAGCAAACTCTACGGTCCTATGAGTAATCTAATCCCGTCTTAATGCAAATGTCTGTGATTGTTTTATTTTTGTGTATTTTGGTCAACATAAACTACTGTACAACCTCTAGTGCACTGGTATTCAGGTTTCTGCCGTCTGCACACCAATAATAGATGTAAATGTGGATGCTACCCTGCGAAGAAATAAAAAAAAAAAGAAATCAACTAGTAGAGTACTTTTATTTCTGCAATTAATTACAAAACGTGACATTTTTTTAAAAAGTTAATATGTATTTATTACAGTGGACTTATTATAGGAAGTTCTATAAAACCAGACAAGTTAAATTGGGTTATATTTAGTATATTTAGTTTTTTTTTTAATAACATTTATAAAATGTTTAAACACTAAACAAATTATGATGTTTTACTTCATTTCAAAGTGCTTAAAAGCAATTACTGCCTACCCCCCATCCCATGCCTTTGTGTGCTTTCACCCACTGGTGTGAGTAGGAGGGTCTGTGACCAGCTCTCTCTAGCGGCAGGACCAGAGGGCTGCCACCTTCATCGGACTTTATCCTCATCCCCTGTTGCAATGTTATGTCTATGTCTATGTGCTTATGTGCTTGGTTGCTGGGCCTTACCCCCCCCCCCCCCCCCCCGATCTCATACTGCCCTACTTTAAGGGTAGTCTGAGAGGGGCTTTTTTCGCCTCCCTCTTCCCAAATGTATCTTATTTCCTCTTTGTAAAAGCTACCTCTAGTCTCACCTGTCTTCCCCTGAAATGTGTGATGTGTGTGTATGGTCGGGGGGGTCCAATTTCGCTTACATGTAAAAGTGTATGTGACAAATAAAGGCTTTTCATCATCATCATCATCATCATCATTCATTCATTCATTTTCTTTTTGGCTTAGTCCCTTTATTAATCTGGGATCGCCACAGCGGAATGAACCACCAACTTATCCATATGTTTTATGCAGCGGATGCCCTTCTAGCTGCAACCCATCACTGGGAAACATCCATACACTCTCATTCACACATACACTACGGTCAATTTAGCTTACCCAATTCACCTATAGCGCATGTCTTTGGACTTGTGGGGGAAACCGGAGCAGCCGGAGGAAACCCACGAGAATGTGCTACCGACTGCGCCACCGTGCTGCCCCATCATCATCATCAATTTCTTTTTAATAAAAAAATTACAAATTACAGATACTGAGTGAAAATAATTGTAACGTCTGTTTTTAACAGTATATTTTAGTTGAAATTGGTTGGACTGCACTTTTGTTTTTGATTCCATTTTTTGTAAGATTTTCTCAAATAATTCTCACATATTTGTCTTTATATGTATCATTTAGCACTTCTCCTTTGCCATGATCCACCTCACAGATGTGGCATATCAAGATGCTGATTAGACAGCATGTTTATTGCCCAGGTGTGCCTTAGGCTGACCACAATAAAAGGCCACTTTAAAATGTACAGTTTTATCATGCAGCACAATGCCACAGATGTTGCGAGTTATGATAGAGCGTGCAATTGGCATGCTGACTGCAGCAATGACCACCAGAGCTGTTGTCTGTGAATTGAATGTTCATTTCTCTAACATAAACCATCTTCAAAGGTGTTTCAGAGAATTTGGCAGTACATCACACCAGCCTCACACCAACAGACCGTGTGTAACCACACCAGCCCAGGACCTCCATCTTTACCTCCAAGATCATCAAGACCTGCCACCCAGACAACTGCTGCAACAATCGACAACTGCTGCAACAATAACTGTCAGAAACTCTCAGGAAGCTCATCTGCTTGGTCGTTGCCCTCATTAGGGTCTCGACCTGACTGCCATGGCATCCTGAACTTTTGAAGAGGTGTTTTCTACATAAATGAATCCTGGTTTTAACTGTACAGGGCAAATGGAAGACAGCGTATGGGTGAAGGGTTTCCTGTTGTCAGCATTGTCTGTTGGGAATCGAGTGGCCAGAGATTGGAAATGATGAAGTACACATACTTTGTTAGTGTACTTGAGTAAATATTTCTGGTATCAGAACTTCAAAATGTTTCATTTATTTTTTTACTTATACTCATTAACGTCTTATACAATATGTGAAGTTTATTTATAAACTAATTTCGAGAGGAGCACGTGCTTATGATTGACCGCAGTTGGTCCCGCTTTAGCTAATGCACAATCCTCCAATCAGACGATTCCTAAATCGCTATAAATAACCAAAGTATCTCACCTTAGCCATCTTCGTCCCGAAGAATCCAGAAGACTGAATTCGCAGGAAAAAGCTTCTAGATATGGAAACCCGCAGCAGCAACAACAACAACAACAGCAGCAGCAGCAGCAGCAACAACAACATCAACAACAACAACAACATCAACCGCTTCGAGAGCCCCGCTCTCCCAGAGAACCCAACCGCGGGCCAGTCCAATCCAGCCCCGCCTGGCCTCCTCGCCGAGTCCGAGGCCCCAGCAAGAGGCCGAAGACTCACCCGCTCAACCTCATCAAGATTTCTCAGCCACCAAGGATCCCCTTCACCATCCACGTCCAGACAGCACATCACTTCACCTGCTTCATCGTACACTTCAGCTATTTCCACACTCGACATCTATAAAAGACTCACCATCCCCGAACTCCGCAAACTCCTAGCGGACGCCGGAATCAACACCCCCCACTCCCTCCATAAACAGGAACTGCTGGATCTGTACTCCAGTCTGGTCGTGGGAAACCCCCCTCCTACGACAACACCTAGAGGAAACCCCCGGAACCCCAGCATTCGCCACGCTCCCTACCCACAGCCCACACACTCCCAAACGAACAAAACGCCAAAAAAGAAAGCGCCGAAAAGAAGTCACGCCCCCAGCCGCACGCTACCAGGACCACACCAGCAAGAAACCCAGACATTTATCCACCCTTCCAGCTCCCAAATCCAGAACATCCAACAGGACAATTCCGGTTCACCCAACTGGCCACCAGCACCCCCCTCTAATCTTTCCTCCAGCCCCCCCCTTCCTACCACACCAACCCTCCCTCAAACGCATTCCTTTCCATCTAACCCACCCCTCGTCTCTCTTCCCACCCCTATCGGCCCACCTCTTCCAACTATCATACCTCCGTCTAACTTTCCCTCTCCTCATCCCGCACTCACAAACACAGATCCTCCCCAGCATCCCGCACCATTTTCCGCAGCACGCCCCCCATTCACCCTTTCCACAGCTACACCCCTCCCTCCTCCGCATAACGCATCAGCTCTGGAACCTCCTCCCGTCTCCAGCACAGCAAGAGCTCACATCCTCTCAGGTGCTGACGTAGACCTCATCACACTCCTCTCACCTATCGCACCTCCCTCGGCAGAACGACGGGTAGATTGCGGCGAATTCTCCATCACCCTCAAACCACCCGCTAGCACACAATCTCGCACATTATCACTAGCAGAGTTTAACATAGCATTTTCACGCTACACCGAAATCATCTGTTCCGTTTTCCCCCACAGGAGGCGCGAGTTAAACGATTATATGGCTATCATCGCGAAGCTCGCGCTTTCTTACGGGGGAACTCATTTCTACACGTACCACAAACTTTTTTCCGCAAAGTGCGCCATTCTTGTAACCCAGTGGAATCAGTGTCCTTATTGGGGGGCTCTGGACACAGACCTCCACAACAGAGTATTTCTAGGTTGTCGCAATCTAACCTGCGCGGTCTGCCGTTCCTCCCTTCACCCCACCACTTCATGCCCGTTAGTCACTCCCTCCTCTGATACAGCTCGCCCAGCTCCCAGATCCACCAGTTACATCCCTCGCCCCCACAACACCAATCTCCCTTCCCTCCTTTCCTCTTCTTCTTCCTTATTCTCCTCCCCCAGACACGAAAACTGCCAAAATTTCAACATAGGCAGGTGTTTTAGAAACCCTTGCAAATACCTCCATCTGTGCAACTACTGTCTGCCCCGTCTCCAGAGCAAATAAAAAATCTAAAAATTACCTATCGACTCCTGTTAACATTTCCCAACTGTCTTTTGAATTACGTACTCACCCTGATCCTAATTTTTCTGATTTTCTCGTTTCAGGTTTGTCTCACGGATTCCATCCAGGGATTTCAGCTCTCCCTCCTTACAATCTAGTCTGCCCTAATCTCCAATCCGCCACTACCGAGCCCGAAATCGTAGATCAATTTATCAAAAAAGAAGTTAAAAACGACTTCATGATCGGCCCCTTTTCCACTCCTCCGTTCAGCTCTTATCGTATTAGTCCAATAGGCATCGCCACTCGCAAATTCTCAGGCAAAAAACGTCTGATTATCGATCTGTCATCTCCCCATAATTCATATTTTCCGAGCATCAACAGCACCATCCCGCCAGACGAATTCTCCCTAAACTACCACGACATAGACCAAGCCATCACCCTAATCAAACTAGCCAGTCGCAACGCCTGGCTCGCTAAAGTAGATATCACTTCAGCGTTCAAAATCATGCCCATTCACCCCGATTTCTGGCACCTTTTCGGCATTCAGTGGCGGTCAAAATTCTACTTCGCAGTCCGACTAACCTTCGGATGCAGAAGTAGCCCTAAAATATTTGACATGCTTTCCGAAGCCTTATGCTGGATATTGTCAAATAACTACAGCATTCCCTATCTTATTCATCTCTTAGATGACTTCCTCATCATCTCCCCCCCGTCCGCGCCGCCAGCCTTACACCTCGCGATTACCCAAAAGGTCTTCGCTGAGCTCGGCATTCCCCTCGCAGCCGAGAAAACTTCCGGACTCGACACTTCTATCGAATTTCTAGGAATCAAATTAGATTCCAACAAATTCCAAGCATCCCTCCCCAAAGAAAAAATCGACCGTATTATTACCCTTTCTACCATATTCCTCGAGAAACAAGAATGCAAAAAACGCGAACTCCTGTCTATTCTCGGACATTTAAATTTCGCCATGCGTATTATTCCGCAGGGTCGCCCCTTTATAACGCATCTTCTCCAGCTCGCTAGTTCAGTAAGCGGTTTAGATGACATCATCCTTCTTTCCAGCCCCAGCCGCGACGAGCTCAGTTTATGGATATCATTCCTTAAAACTTGGAACGGCTGCTCTTTTTTCTATAACGACTTAATCTCATCCCCCGTGGATATTAATCTATTCACGGACGCCGCCCCCTCTGTCGGGTTCGGAGGTTTTTACCAGGGTCGCTGGTTTGCTTCTCCCTGGCCCCAACAAATGACCGCCAGTCACCAAAGTCTACACTCATCCGCCTTATTCGAACTATACCCAATAGTCGTCACGGCTATTTTATGGGGAGACGAATGGACCGCTTCTAGCATCCTAATACATTGCGATAACGAAGCCACCGTGCAATGTATTAATAAAGGGCGCTGCCACTCCCCGTTGCTCATGCCCTTATTAAGGCGGCTCATTTGGACCGCAGCCAAAAAACAATTTATTATAACTGCTGAACATGTACCAGGTATCAAAAACCAAATTGCTGACTCCCTTTCTCGTTTTTGTTTCCAGAGATTTCGGCTATTGGCGCCAGAGGCGGACCCTCACCCAACCCCAGTCCCTCATTATTCACAACTGATATTGCCTTAAATCACCCCCTCTACAAGCTCCGCGAAACCTCATTGTCCCTCATTTTACAAGCCATAGCCCCCAGAACCCTCCAGTCATATCTTACAGCCTGGAAGACATTCAAACACTGTCACTCCATATACAAAGCTCAATTTCCAGATTTTTCTCTCCTCTCCATCACCTCATTCATATCTTACTTACACTCCACAAAGAATATTCAAGCAAGCTCCATTAAAAGCTATCTTAGTGGCATACACTTTTTCCATAAATTAATTCACGGAACCCCCTCTGCAGCCATTACTAACTCCCAAACTAGCCTCCTTATCAAAGGCATACAAAAAGCCCATCCCTCCTCCCCCGATTCCAGACAACCCATTACTATCAACATACTCTCTAAATGCATAGCTACCATTCGCAAAGGCTATCAGTCCTTACACACAGCCCGCACCCTCGACGCCATGTTCAACCTAGCCTTTTTTGGATTTCTCAGGTGCTCTGAGATAACCATCACTTCCAATTTCAACCCACACATCCACCCCACAATTTCAGACTTAACTTTGTTGGATAAAGAAACCTTCTCCTTCTTTATTAAACAAAGTAAAACCGACCAGTCCAAAAAAGGACATTTTATTTACATTTTCGACCTGCCCTCCACCACGAGTCCCTTCCAAACCCTCCTAGCTTTTTCTCACTACAGAAAAAAACAAAATTCCGACCCCCTCTCCCCCCTCTTCGTAGACGATGTTAACCATCCAGCTACACGTTTCTGGTTCCAAAAACACCTCAAAGAAGTCCTCCGCCTTTCAGGCTTTCCCCCAGATTCCTTTTCTAGCCATTCATTTAGAATCGGAGCAGCCACCACAGCAGCCCACAAAGGGCTCTCACAACAACAAATCCAGACCCTCGGCCGATGGTCTTCAGACGCTTTAAAATCATACATCCGCCTCAGCCACTACCACCTCAAAGCCGCGCAGCAGACCCTCACCAGCCGCCTCCCCCACCAGAAGCCTAAGACATGAGCAGGCCGCAGCCTCCTTCTAATTTCCCTCTCGCCCTAAGCACGACCGTGCCTCTTTCTCTCCTAGACACTACCCTCTCCTCCACGCTTCCCACATGCAGCTTTCACCAAGCCGACTCCCGCAGGAGTCCCCCATATATATTTATCCTACTGCAGGAGTCTTCATCGCCCCAATCCCCTTTCCTGACTCCTGCAGGAATCCGGCCCCGCAACCCGACTCCCGCAGGAGTGCCCACCCTAGCTGATTCCGACGGAATCAATCACCGCCCCTGCCCGGCCCTTAGGTTACAAACTTATCTTCTTTCTAGCGTCGATGCTCCGCTTCCTTTAGCGTCGTAGTACTCCGCTCCTTCTCTTCCTTCTAGCGTCGATGCTCCGCTTCCTTTAGCGTCGTAGTACTCCGCTCCTTCTCTTCCTTCAGCGTCGATGCTCCGCTTCCTTCAGCGTCGTAGTATTCCGCTCTTTAGCGTCGATTCTCCGCTTTCTCCAGCGTTGTAGTATTCCACTTCTCTTTCTTTCTCCAGCCTTTCCTCTCAGCGCAGAGCGCTCCGCTCCCTTACGGAGACGAGCCCTGCCGCTCGCTCTTCCTTTCAACACTAAAGCCATTTCTCCACCCTTCTTCCTTCCCCCAACAAGTTCCGTAACTACTTTCTTCCTTCCGCATAGGCCCTCACTCCCCAGCTCTGACTCCCGCAGGAGTTACCCCGAGCTCTGACTCCCGCAGGAGTCCTCGCCCCGGCCCCCTCCCGCAGGAGTCTACACCACCCCCTCCCTTCCCGACTCCAGCAGGAGACCGGCCCTGCAGCTCTGACTCCCGCAGGAGTGCTCCCCGAGCTGATTCCGACAGGAATCAATCACCGCCCCCGCCCGGCCCTTAGGTTATAAAACTTCTCTTCTTTCTAGCGTTGATGCTCCGCTTCCTCTAGCGTTGTAGTATTCCACCGCTTCTCTTCTTTCTAGCGTCGATGCTCCGCTTCCTTTAGCGTTGTAGTACTCTGCTCCTTTTCTTCTTTCTAGCGTCGATGCTCCGCTTCCTTTAGCGTTGTAGTACTCCGCTCCTTTAGCGCCGATGCTCCGCTTCCCTTATTGTTGAAGTATTCCGCTTCTCTCTTTTCCAGCCCCTTTTTCCTCTCAAGCCCGCCGCTTCCTCCTTTCCTTTCAACACTAAAGCCATTTCTCCACCTTTCTTTCTTCCACCAACAAGCTCCACAGCTACTTTCTTCCTTCCGCATATGCCTCACTCCCCAGCTCCGACTCCCGCAGGAGTTGTTCCCTAAGCCCGACTCCCGCAGGAGTCCACGGCCCCCTCCCGTTGCAGTCTCCACTGCCCCCTCCCCCGACTCCGGCGGGAGAACAGCCCTGCAGCTCTTACTCCCGCAGGAGTAATCCCTGCCCCACACCCCTCGCCCAGACTCCCGCAGGAGCCTGTTCTTCTATTTTTCCTTTCTTCCTAATGTTATATCCAGCAGCCGGATATAGCATCTATCTCCTCGCCTTTGGGGGGGTTCTTCAATACGCGGCTGCTGTCCCGAGCTGAAGGCACCTTGGGGAGTTCTCGAGACCTACCTGAGCTCAAACTCCCCTCTCGCCCCGCAACGGGAGGGAGCCCTGGGCTCGAGGACCTCATGAGCTCAGGGCTCTCTCCCGGGACAGCATGCCAAACTAGCTTTTACATTCAATCATCAGCTAAGTGTGAACTTTTGAAGTGAAGTTTATTTATAAACTAATTTCGAGAGGAGCATGTGCTTATGATTGACCGCAGCTGGTCCCGCTTTAGCTAATGCACAATCCTCCAATCAGACGATTCCTAAATCGCTATAAATAACCAAAGTATCTCACCTTAGCCATCTTCGTCCCGAAGAATCCCCCCTTCCACCCCTACTCCTCCCCTTTTCCTCGACTGGGCAGCACGGAGGCTCGGTGGTTAGCACCGTCGCCTCACAGCAAATGCCTGGCTCAAATCTCACCCGGCCAAGCAACATCGCTGTGTGGAGTTTGCACGTTCTCCCCGTGTCTGCGTGGGTTTTCCCCGGGTTCTCCGGTTTCCTCCCACAAGCCAAAAACGTGCAACATAAGTAAATTGACCAAAACCAAATCGACACCATAGACGAGCTATCAATCAGCTAAATTTCTCTCCATAAGTATTCATAAATACATTAACAAGCGGGGGAGTTCTCGAGACCTACCTGAGCTCAAACTCCCCTCTCGCCCCGCAACGGGAGGGAGCCCCGGGCTCGAGGACCTCATGAGCTCAGGGCTCTCTCCCGGGACAGCATGCCAAACTAGCTTTTACATTCAATCATCAGCTAAGTGTGAACTCTTGAAATGTAATTAAAATTGTAATGTCTTTTTGATTTAATCTATTATACTTAGTTTTTTTTTTGTCATGGCACACTTGCATGCAGTGTATGGCTTTTTCAACCTAAATCAATTATGCACTGTACGTAGGCTAGTTTATGAAGCTTATCATGAAACAGACAAGGATGGCTAACGTGGATGAGACAGAGGGAGTCAGAGACAAAAAACATGACTGATGCCCTGTTTACACCAGGTAATAAGATGCGCTTTGGTTGATCAAATCACAAGTAGATAAGGGAGACATTCCCATTCAAATCTGAAATCTAAATGCTTAGAGTTTGCTTCAATTTGAAGAGAATGAAGCATCTATAGCCTAATGGAAAAATCTAATTTTTAGTTAAATAGGTATTTCTTTGTATTTCTTGTGGGAAAGACATTGAAGGTGGATTCTTCAGACATTGTCCACAGCCCATGATTTTCACTGATGCACCACTGAAACCGATGTTTGGTATTGGCACGAGTGAGCAAAGTTTTGGCTTTAACAGATCGGCCATGTCTATTGACGCTGTGGAGCTCCCGATGAACAGTTGTAGTGGAAACAGAAGAGTTGAGGTGTACGTTTAATTCTGCAGTGAGTTGGGCAGCTGTGGTTTTATGTTTTTTTTTGTGATGAACAAATGATCCAAAAACTAGAAGATTTAAAAGGTGAACTAATCATGGGTGTTTCTGGATCAGACTGAAGGCATTGGTTAAGCTTATATGGGACTGTCATGTGTCAGGTGAACGAACGACTCAAATTTAAAGACATGCCAGATGAGGTGATCGGAGGCAATCATAGACAAAACACCAGGTAAACAATAAAGGATTATTTTCTCTTTCTTAGTATAGTAGCATTCTAGTTATGACTTGTTTGTAGTGTGATCAACGTTTGGGCTAGTTGTAGATGTGTTTGGAAGCATCTCGTAACATTTTCATGTTATTTTGGCAAACTGAACGAAATGACTCGAAAAAAGATTCATTCATCTTGATGAACAAGACTCAAAGTCAAAGTCAGTAAAATGATCCAAACTTCCCATCACTAATAAATAGGGCATATGTTTCCTTTACAAATATTATTAAGAATATTCCTTATTCTAATCTAAAACATAAACGACTTACAATTGCTAACACATAGCTAACATTCATTCATTCATTTTCTTTTAGACTTAGTCCCTTTATTAATCTGGGGTCGCCACAGTGGAATGAACCGCCAACTTATCCAGCATATGTTTTACGCAGCGGATGCCCTTCCAGCTGCAACCCATCACTGGGAAACATCCATACACTCATTCACACTCATACACTGAGGACAATTTAGCTTTACCCAATTCACCTATACCGCATGTCTTTGGACTTGTGGGGGAAACCGGAGCACCCGGTGGAAACCCACGCCAACACAGGGAGAACATGCAAACAAATTTACTTTATTTTGATGGTCTGTTTGTTGAATTTAAGTTACATTGCATCTACATGTCAACTAATTCTCATTCGATTATAAGTAGATTGTTAGGTTGGGGTTAGGGTTAGTGTAAGTTGACATGTACTTGCAAAGTTTCTTATAGTCAGTCTACTAATACTCAAATGGACCACCAAAATAGTGCTACCAAATGCCCCACAGATAATTTTGTTACAGCTCTTTAAAACTGGCCCTTTTTAAGCTTTGATCTGAAATCTCAGATGAGACTGTGGTGTTCATTTCTGCATCCTAAAAATCCAAATTTTTAATGCCTTTTTAGTCTACTAATACTCAAATGGACCATCAAAATAGTGTTACCGGCCTCACAGTGGCGCAGTGGGTAGCACGTTCGCCTCACAGCAAGAAGGTCACTGGTTCGAGCCTCGGCTGGGTCAGTTGGCGTTTCTGTGTGGAGTTTGCATGTTCTCCCTGTGTTGGCGTGGGTTTCCTCTGGGTGCTCCGGTTTCCCCCACAAGTCCAAAAACATGCGGTATAGGTGAATTGGGTAAGCTAAATTGTCCATAGTGTATGAGTGTGAATGGGTGTGTATGGATGTTTCCCAGAGATGGGTTGCATCTGGAAGGGCATACGCTGCGTAAAACATATGCTGGATAAGTTGGCGGTTCATTCTGCTGTGGCGACCCCAGATTAATAAAGGGACTAAGCCGAAATGAAAATGAATGAATAGTGTTAAATTTCAGCTTAAAATGCCCCACAGATAATTTTTAAAGGTGTTTAAAACTGGCCCTTTTTAAGCTTTGATCTGAAATCTCAGATGAGACTGTGGTGTTCATTTCTGCATCCTAAAAATCCAAATTTTTAATACCTCTTAACTTTGCTCACTTGTGCCAATACCAAACATCGGTTTCAGTGGTGCGTCAGTGAAAATCATGGGCTGTGGACAATGTCTGAAGAATCCACCTTCAATCCACCTTCAAAGTGATTTTTGACATTTGTTTTAAGACATTTGTTTCTTTATTAAAGCCTAAGTGCTCTCATTTCAAGAAATCTTACAAAGTATAATTATCTTACTACACTGGCAAATAATCGGACTTTCTAGTATTTAACTTCTTAAATCATTAATACATTCTGTGATGGCCTGTCATAAGGCCACACAAGATTGCGGGTAATAACAACCACACATACATGCACTCGCATACATGCACGCATACACATACCCGCACATTCGCTCAGACACACACACATATATTCATTAGACACACGCACCTTGCTCCGGTACACACACAGACATCCCATCCATAAGCACATGGTAATGGAGACTGACAACTTTTTCTTTTGTTTCATATCTTTATTTATAAAATAAGTTTGATTTATTATGTCACTATTTCTTTTGGTTTCGGTACATTGTTTACTGGTTTGGAGTGCACACATTCTAGTTTACATTGGTACTGTTTCTGTTATCTTATAGTTATTTTTATTGAGTTAAAGTTACCGGAGGGTGCAGTGGAGGACGATGCTGTGGTCTGCTGGATCGGCCGACATGTTTACAGGCAAAGAGCTGTTCCTGTGTGCGTCAAAGATTTATGTCCGGGCGATCCCGCGTGGCGGAACCAATGCGGCGTAATGATAAAGGGGGAAAATTATCTTGTAATCTGTTTATATATTATTTGTTTGTTTAATTTAAGTTATTTGTTTATTTTGAGTAGTTTTGTATTTCTATATTTTGTAAGTGTCTTTATTTCGAATTAGTTTGATTTAGTAAATGTTATATTTATGAATGTTATGTTTTATTGTTTCCCCTATGTTGTTTAAGTGGATCCACCTTTGTCTATAAATACCCTGTAATAGGCCAATTTCACAAGAACCGGAAGCTCGTCGCCGCTGAGTAAATTTACTTCCTCTACAGTGACAACTAACGCTTTTTATGCCGAGGAAACATGGAAAGATTCTTCACAACATCTCTCTCCACTCTGCCGCAAATTAAATTTGAGGACATCAGTCGAATTGTTGCAGAAAATTCTTCAACTACAGGGTCGAGACTGAAGAAGGGTTACAAATTCTTTGTTGAAGAATTTATTCATGGATATCATGGTAAGTTTTGAATCAGCTACTATCGCTAGCATATCGTTAACGTTAGCAAATGTTAATAAAGTTACGGTTTTTCTAAATATGTTATATGATATATGTTGATTACAGATATGTTGACCTTTTTTCACTGTTTATGCATGCTTAGTGTCAAATGTAGTCGACAGCACGGTGGTAGTCAGAGCTAGATGCTACCGGTCAATGAGGAAAAACGAGGAACCCCACACACTGGAGGTTATATGTAATCTGCCGGTTGGCTTATGATGCAGATTAGCTATCATTGTTCTGATAGCAAGTTCAATTATTTTTTAACATAACTGCTGTTGCAGTTTTTAAGTGTTCTGGTGTAATATACTTCGCTTCTGCGGTTGCAGGCTAATTGCAGGTTTTCCACTGTTTTCATTTTTTGCGGTGTTAACACTAGAACTACCGAGACTGTCCTTGTTACTCTGCAGATCCACAGTCTTCGGGGCACGCACATCTACTCCTAGACGAGCACTTGATCTCTCAAAAGCAGACTGCTTTTGGAGTGGTACATAAAAGTTGTTCCACTGAAAGCGACTTGGAATAACTCCAGCTTTCAGACGACAACTGCCCTGCATGAAGTCAGTAGCAGTGAAGTGTTGACTGCAGACTAATGTGCTTCCTCTTCGAATAACAAACGTCGGCCCTTCATCTCTTCTAATAGCATGTACCCACTTTTGTCTTTGATGATCATTTGTTGGAAAATCGTGAAAACTCAAATACGGTTGTTTTTGTTTCGAATTGCTGCACTTAGGTACACAGCAGAACGCCTTGCTCCTCGACTGTGCTGCCATTGTTTTTACCGGAAGAAACTTTACCCAGGGGCGGCCATAACCGGAAGTAACGAACGCGGAAGTGTGAAATTGGCCCATTAGTTCATTTAGGAGGTCAGTTTTGTTTGTGTTCAGACTTCCTGAATTTCTGCTATATTTTTGTTTGGTTGGCCTCAATTTGCTTTCCAACTAGTATTTATGTTGGATTATTATTTTGTTTAAGTTAAATAAATATTTTATTTTGCTTTAATTTCCTGTGTCCTCATGCCTTACCACTGGGCTATCTCACACATTCCTTGTATTTAGATGGTTATTTTTTTGAGTTCAGCTTATAAAAAATGCAAGCAAAAACAATAGTGGCTCACGTCTATATTTTGGTTTAGTTTATATAATTTTGTAGACATAAAACATTAAAAAAGCTAGTGTTATTTTCAAAAAAGTAGAACTGTTGCTATACTCGTTCATTCATTTTCCTTCAGCTTAGTCCCTTTATTCACCAGGGGTCACCACAGTGGAACAAACCGCCAATTTATCCAGCATATGTTTTACACAGCGGATGCCCTTCCAGCGGCAACCCAGTACTAGGAAACATCCATACACACTCATTCACACATATACACTATGGCCAATTTAGTTTATTCAATTCACCTATACCGCATGTCTTTGGACTGTGGGGGAAACCGGGAGAGGGGTCTGGATGCAGACCTGGTGCAGTGGAATCTGAGCTGCATGCAATGCTTTTAATGCGCTCACCTAACCCCACCCCTCACAGTGACATCACTAGCATTGTGTCTGACATTGCATCTCTGAGATATGCAGTCTCAGCTTGCATCATCAAGGCTGCATCCAGATACTATTGGAAACCGGAGCACCCAGAGGAAACCCACGCCAACATGGGGAGAACATGCAAACTCCACACAGAACGCCAACTGGCCCACCCGGGGCCAAACCAGCAACTTTCTTGCTGTAAGGCAACCGTGCTAACCACTGAGCCACATTGCAACTAAAATATACTATTTCAGCATATCAATTAGCAGGTCATTTGCACTAGCCTTAGCAGATTGCATTGGTCATTATGGAAGTGCTGCACTTTGTTCTTTAATGTTAACACTGTCAGTGGAACCCATAGAATTTTACACTCCTATCTACCCTGTTATGTGATTGCACTCATGCTAATTTGTGGAAAATCTGGTCTAGTAAAATGAGTTTCTCACAAAGATTAATGACAATATTTCACCTGATGCAGTGGTAATTTTTCCACTGCGACTTGTATTACATTAGAAACTTCTTTCTTTGCTTTGCAACTGTTGCCAAGATACATCATCTTCTCAGTAGACGTAATCCATGTTTAAGATATCCTTGTGAATTCAGCTTATGAGAAGGGGAGAAAAATGACATTTCATTTCTGCATTCATGCCATCTTTTATCAGAATCTCGGACAGCCATGAAGACTGTCACCTTTCATTTGCTCGGGCACAGAGGTGAACTCGGCTTAAAGAGAAGTAGAGCTGAAACAAGTCAACATAAGGAAAAACCTTTAGGGCTAACAGCTCTCAAAAATATCTGCCCTTACAACAATCCTCTCATTTGGAGAGCTGCTCAGAATGCATCGGGAGGGCAAGTCAGTTCATCTCAGCACCAATTCCAGCATAGGCTGTGCCTGCCATGATTCATTTTGCCACGTTTAATCAAAGTGTTTCTTTCTATATCTGTTGGAGGACTCCAGAGTTTCTTATGTAATCTAGCCTAGTCTAAATTTGTTGTGCATCTCTATGCCTCTGCACTTCATTAGATGCTACATTTCTGCGACTCAGAAATGGTTAGCTGATGCTGGTTTGTGTTGTCCAACCTCCATCTGTTAAATGCTTCAACTTTAGGTTGAAGGACTTCATACCTCTGAATGTATATTACATAAATCATTTATTGTACAGTATATGCAGAGAATTGCAGTTATGTATGACCTTACACAACTACATACAAGACCAGAAATCCCACTGTGGCAATATTCATTATATAAGCAATATAGCTGTAAATCAGCATTGCTGTGACTTGGCCATAGGCTTGAGGGCACAGTTCAACAGCACAAGTGTATAAATAAAACTTTCTTCCACTGCAGATTGACTGAAGTTGATTGTACTAACAGTCGAGTCTCTTTTACTAATTCAAAAACGTCACTTTAGAACTCATATTCGAATTATTTAATTGCATAGTAAAGAGTATTGTAAACTTCGGCCATGTATATATATATATTTCCCAGTGATGGGTTGCAGCTGGAAGGGCATCCACTGCGTAAAACATATGCTGGATAAGTTGGCGGTTC
>CAIGQW010001906.1:156843-177927 GCA_903798125.1 Danio choprae | reverse complement strand
GCTCTCTCCCGGGACAGCATGCCAAACTAGCTTTTACATTCAATCATCAGCTAAGTGTGAACTCTTGAAATGTAATTAAAATTGTAATGTCTTTTTGATTTAATCTATTATACTTAGTTTTTTTTTTGTCATGGCACACTTGCATGCAGTGTATGGCTTTTTCAACCTAAATCAATTATGCACTGTACGTAGGCTAGTTTATGAAGCTTATCATGAAACAGACAAGGATGGCTAACGTGGATGAGACAGAGGGAGTCAGAGACAAAAAACATGACTGATGCCCTGTTTACACCAGGTAATAAGATGCGCTTTGGTTGATCAAATCACAAGTAGATAAGGGAGACATTCCCATTCAAATCTGAAATCTAAATGCTTAGAGTTTGCTTCAATTTGAAGAGAATGAAGCATCTATAGCCTAATGGAAAAATCTAATTTTTAGTTAAATAGGTATTTCTTTGTATTTCTTGTGGGAAAGACATTGAAGGTGGATTCTTCAGACATTGTCCACAGCCCATGATTTTCACTGATGCACCACTGAAACCGATGTTTGGTATTGGCACGAGTGAGCAAAGTTTTGGCTTTAACAGATCGGCCATGTCTATTGACGCTGTGGAGCTCCCGATGAACAGTTGTAGTGGAAACAGAAGAGTTGAGGTGTACGTTTAATTCTGCAGTGAGTTGGGCAGCTGTGGTTTTATGTTTTTTTTTGTGATGAACAAATGATCCAAAAACTAGAAGATTTAAAAGGTGAACTAATCATGGGTGTTTCTGGATCAGACTGAAGGCATTGGTTAAGCTTATATGGGACTGTCATGTGTCAGGTGAACGAACGACTCAAATTTAAAGACATGCCAGATGAGGTGATCGGAGGCAATCATAGACAAAACACCAGGTAAACAATAAAGGATTATTTTCTCTTTCTTAGTATAGTAGCATTCTAGTTATGACTTGTTTGTAGTGTGATCAACGTTTGGGCTAGTTGTAGATGTGTTTGGAAGCATCTCGTAACATTTTCATGTTATTTTGGCAAACTGAACGAAATGACTCGAAAAAAGATTCATTCATCTTGATGAACAAGACTCAAAGTCAAAGTCAGTAAAATGATCCAAACTTCCCATCACTAATAAATAGGGCATATGTTTCCTTTACAAATATTATTAAGAATATTCCTTATTCTAATCTAAAACATAAACGACTTACAATTGCTAACACATAGCTAACATTCATTCATTCATTTTCTTTTAGACTTAGTCCCTTTATTAATCTGGGGTCGCCACAGTGGAATGAACCGCCAACTTATCCAGCATATGTTTTACGCAGCGGATGCCCTTCCAGCTGCAACCCATCACTGGGAAACATCCAAACACACCCATTCACACACATACACTATGGACAATTTAGCTTACCCAATTCTCCTATACTGCATGTCTTTGGACTTGTGGGAAAAGTATAGTATAAAACAGTGAAAATAAGTATTGAACATGTCATGAATAATATTTCTAAAGGAGCTGTTGACATGGAATTGAACCAGATTTTGGTAAAAACCCAAACAATACAAACAAAAAAATAAAACAAAACAAAAAAATCTGAAATATTTGTTGTGTAACAACAATACACAAGGAGAAAGTACTGAACTACTGAAACATATTTAATACTTTATATAAAAGGCTTTTTTTGGTGATGGCAGCTTAAAGACGCCTCTCATGTGGAGAATGAAGACACATGTGTTGCTCAGGTGTGAGTTTTTCACAGACTTCAACAGAGTATAAAATCTTGATGGTTCTGTGGGTCTCGTCTATAAAATCTGATCTTTAATTTATATTTTCTATTGGATTCAAGTCAGGGGATTGGCTGGGCCATTCTACAGCTTGATTTTCTTTCTCTGAAAGCATTTGAGAGTTTCCTTGGCTGTGCTTTGGATCATTGTCTTGCTGAAATGTCCACCCTGGTTTCATCTTCATCATCCTGCTAATGTAGATGTTGGGCTTAAGCAGCTAATATTCATTTACAATGAGGAAGGGCAGAGGATTGCAGAAGAACTGTTAAGAGATTTCAGCTGCTGTTTGGGCTTTCACTGCCTTTCTACACCTCCCTTTCTTCATGTGTTCAATACTTTTTCCCTGCATCATTTAATTTTAATACACTTCATTTGTAAACTAATTAGTTTTGTTTTCTTCTCATATATGGATTGCTTTGGTTGTTACCAACATCCAGGTAAAATTTCACGTCAACGACCCCTTTAGAAATATGTTTTCTGAGAAAAATGGTGATGTGTTCAATACTTATGTTCCACGCTGTAGATAAACAATTTATTTGTTACGTTGATCAGCAACTTTTCAATCATTAATCATCTATAGATGCTTGCTAGATACTTGTGTACCTGTCTAACTATGTTAATTTATGGTTACGTATAAATAGATAATGGTTTCTTAAAATTAATTGATAATGGTGTCTTTGTTGTGGGTGATTTGGTTCACGTGATTCATCATTTGTGCTTCAGAGTTTCATTAAGGCAACATAGTGAGCATCGATGCTCCCTGCTTTTCACAGAGAGCATCATGGGACATTTTAAGGAGTGAACATTTCAGTGCCCTGAAAGAATTTTGCGAATGGGAAAGCAATTAAAATGGCTCATTTCCTGACCAGTACCCTGTCCATTGAACAAGGAGCTGATTGAGACATGCCCAAATACTAACCAAACAAGCAAGTACATATAGGCAGCACAACAAGCAACAGATGGACCCTCAGTTTCCAGCAATCAGTTGCCGCTAATAAGAGAGAGAGAAGTCACTGAAACTGTAAACCGTGACAAACACAAGTAACATCAAATTATGACTGTATATCAGCACTGCTGTGATTATCTACCAGACGTCAAAATCACAGCAGTGCTGATATACAGCAATTCATTCATTCATTTTCTTTTCGGCTTAGTCCCTTTATTAATCTGGGGTCGCCACAGCAGAATGAACCGCCTGATATACAGCAATATCGCGAATAAAACTTTTCCATTTTAGAGTTTCTCTTTTGTCTATATTTTGATATTTACTCAGTATACTGTAATCAAAACCAATCTAAAAAATAAAACAAATCCTTACACAAATGCAATATGGACATGATTTCCCCGTACTGGGTTGTGGCTGGAAGGGCATCCGCTGGGTAAAACATATGCTGGATAAGTTGGCAATTCATTCCACTATGGTGACCCCTGATAAATAAGGAAAATTAATGAATGAACATGGACATGGTTCCAATTTGACATGTTTACTGTTCCTATAGAAACAAAAATGTCTCAGAAAATGACCCAATTTGAGTAGAATATATGGTGTGTCATCTTGTAATTATGGTCTTTTTACAATGATGTGAATGCAGCACAAATATTTGCTGTCATATTACAGATGATACAAAAACGTGTGGGCAAACATAGGTAGTTACTAACACTGGGCTTTATGAATTCTGTAGAGATGTGCAAAATGAATGATTTATAACTTATAAATATCCCATCTTTCATCACACACCATACACAGTATCTGATCCAGTTCACTTCACAGAAGTCTAAGTGATTCATAGGTGCTGTCTTGTAGCATTCATCCAGAGAGGCCATGCTCCTGTACGTTCCTGTTGACAGCTAACATGTCTGTCATCTTCCACCGTAAACGTTCAGCCACTCTCCAATCCAACCTTCCCTTCACCTTTGTCATTTTTAGACAAGTCCCAGTGGATTTCCTCAGCCCAGCTTGACCCTGTTGCAGTTCAGCCATAACCATCTGCCACCAGTGAGGTCTAGCCGTGTTGCATAATATTGACCAAGTTCAAGCCTGGGATAATGCTTTCGCTTCCTAGTCACTTCATATAAGAAATCAATCTGTGGATATAGAACACATGGGAATGGGAAACGATGACTGAGGAAAGAAGGAATGACATCACTGTAAAAGGACTGAACACAGAGTGCTGACTGTAATTGTGTTTAAAGCCTCTGGATTGGTCAGCAGACAGCTCCGGAGAATTTTTAACCTCACACATGCCAGCTAGGGCAAAAGTCCTACATATTTTCATGAAAAATGTCAATATGAGCAAAAAGTTCTACTTTTATAATTAAATGTCTAATTGGAGAACATTTCAATGAGGGAGTGTAATTCAATAGATATTCTGAAGTTGTTTACCATTTAATTGGAGTGTTGAGGAATGCTGTCTGTAGAGTATGTGTCCACCAAGACTTTGGTCAGAGAACGTAACCCTTCAAACCATAGATATGTGATTGAATATTGTCTGACAGCTGTTTAAAATTGTATGTGTTTGTGGTTAACATGAGCCAATTATAAGGCTTCTCTGTAACAGTGCATTTAATCTTGCTCTAGAAATATTCAACCCAGGCTCATTCTGATTACGTACCCCTACATACATTTCTGCAGAGCACCAAATACGTCCTAGGAGGTACGCTTTTGCAGTTTGTTTTCGCGAATGGCGTACACAGCAGAGGCTGCTGTGTACGCTTTTTGAGATCTTAAATTTCTCTCGCGAGTGCCATTCACGCCTGCTCTTCTTGCGTAAATACACCAGAGGCCGCTGTTGACTGACTGACTGACCGATCGACTGACCCACCCTCCTTCTTCCCTAAACCAAACCAACAGTGTTTTAAAAAGCACCGATCGACCCAATCACCCCCTTCCCTAAACCCAACCGCAGCATTTTCAAAAGAAATCCAGAAAAAGAAAAGCCCTCGCCTGATTGTTACTACGTTTTCAGATTTTACCACATTCTCACCTTGTTATTTACTTGTTTATTTAAATTTTTGGCTTTTGTTTTTGTCTTACCTGCTTTCTGGAACCGTTTTTCACCATACACGTACCCCGTCGTCACGGTCAACTCCTCTCTGTGTCTCAAATCCTCTGATGTACGCAGCAAACCACTGGACAAACTGGTAACAGCGGAAAAGCCATCCACATGGAGGTAAGCAGTCAGCTGGTAAGCACGAAAAGAAACGGTATCATACCGCCCCATAGCGTTCGTTTTAAAGACGAAATGCAGCCATATATGTTCCTCTGGCTACATAATTCGCAATCTCCAGAAATGTATATAGGGCTACATTCAGAATGAGCCTGTGTTGGAAACACTAGTGGATATTAGAGAAAAGACTGATTATCTAGTGTTGAAAAAAACTTTTGTTCACAAATGTATTAAAAGTAGAGAAAAGTATAGTGTTATCTATTTACCATTTAAATGTAAACCCACATTCCTTTCACTAGCACTTACTTACCTCACAATCAATTAAATCGTCATTGCATATAATTAATTTGTTGGTTTTGTGACAAATTGTGTATTTTTCCTTTATATATAGTCATACACCACAAGTAGGCTTTACTTGTTTGCCTCTTTGTTTATAATAATTAATAATAATTTAATTCATTAATTTTCCTTCAGCTTAGCATATGTTCTACACAGCGGATGCCCTTCCAGCTGCAACCTAGTACTGGGAAACATGCATACACACTCATTCACACACATACACTGTGGCCAATTTAGTTTATTTATTTCACCTACAGCGCATGTCTTTGGACTGTGGGGGAAACCGGAGCACCCGGAGGAAACCCACGCAAACACTGGGAGAACATGCAAACTCAACACAGAAATGCCAACTGACCCAGCTAGGACTCAAACCAGTGACATTCTTGCTGTGAGGCAACAGTGCTAATCACTGAGCCACCGTGTCGCCCTTTTCTAATAATTAATGGTTTATTCATTTAAATATTGGCAATGGCTGTATGTTTTTTACTGAAACTTTTAGTTAAGAAAACGGTGTTGTGTAAGGCCCCGCTTCTTCCACTGGCGCTTATGTGCTTCTATAAATTGGCCATTCTGAAGGGAAATAGGGAAATTTTGGGATGTTCAGTTCAATGTTCCAGTTCTGAGTTCATATCTCACAAACCACTGCAGTCCAGAAACACCATTTACATAGAGCCAAATGAACCAAAACCACAACTGTGTGATATAAGCCATAAATCCTTTCATTTAATTGATTGTCAAAAGTAAATATACTGTAAAGTAATTCATACACTTTCACATAATATCTTTTTACAATATTAAATATGCAGTGTTGTGCTGTAAGCTGCTTTTCCATTTTAACATTACCAACAGGTAAATACATGGTGTGCTCGCACTGTCAGCAGTAATTTTCTAATATCAAATGTTTAACCAGACCACAGTGTCAGGCAGTTATCCCACATCTTACCATGAATGACAGTAATGTATTCCAGTGTGTCCACGGAGTTTAAAAGCAGACGACAAATGAAATTGTAATGAATGGGTCTCTAGCTACACCAAACGCATGTTTTTCATCTGCTGCCGAGAAGCGTTCAATATAACATAGTTCGACAACACACAGACTTGACGATTGGCTTTTGACGCAGATCTAGATGCAGATGCTTCCTTTACTCTCCAATTCCGTTTCTGTTCCTCAAGGAAACATGAAATAGTTAACATGCAGCTCAGTGGCACGCATTAAGAGAGGCAGTGCGTAGCTGTCTCCAGGGTCTCGCTGTGGGGAAGAACCAGTAGAGCAGAACTGTCCTTTAGCATCAACCATAGACGACTCGAAACTGTCCCCCATCTGGGGTCAGTAGGATCTTCCCCCTTGCACGCAAACATCAAGGCCTTCCCGCATTGACTCGCCTCAGCTGGAGTGATTCACTCGTTCAACCCTGTGGACCCTCACCAGCATATGGCCGATGAGAGACATGACAGGCTGTGTTAAGATTAGATCACCAATGAACAAGATAATGCTTGACCCAAGAGCTTATGAGAGCATGTGTGAAAACCCCGAGATGATGTAATAAATGGGAAGATGAAAAGGGTTCGCAGATCCCAGCAGTTATTGTGGCCTGGAAATGCCTGCAGGTTGAAGTTATAGATGCTAATATAGAGAGCATGAAGACTGAGGAACAAAATATCAAGCGCATTTCATATTTATGACATGAAACTATAATTTTCTTAATTGTATTTGAAAAACAATAATATAACAGATAATAAACACAAATTATAAAAAATACAAATCACAAATACCAATCTTTTTTTGGGGGTGGGTGAGCATGGGTTAATTTATTATGGGGGTACCACACAGGCTCATTCTGAAAACGTACCCCTATATACATTTCTGGAGATCGCGAATTATGTAGCTAGAAGTACGTATGGCTGCATTTCGTCTTTGAAACAAACGATACGGGGCGGTATGATGGCTTTCCTTTTAGTGCTTACCAGCTGACCGCTTACCTCCATATGGACGGCTTTCCCACTGTTAACAGTTTGTCCAGTTAGCTCACGATGTATGTCGGCGGACTTGAGCTGTAGAGAGGAGTTGACCATGATGATGGGGTTCAAGTCTGACGAAGAACTATTCCAGAAAGTAGGTAAGACAAAAACAGAAGCCAAAAAATAAAACAAACCAGTAAATAACAGGGTGAGAATGTGGTAAAATCTGAAAACGTGGTAAAAATCAGGTGAGGGCTTTTCTTTTTCTGGATTGTTTTTTAAAACTGTCAGCTGGGTTTAGGGAAGTGGGTGGGCAGGTCAATCGGTGCTTTTGAAAACACTATTGGTTGTGTTTTGGGAAGGAGGAGGGTGAGTCAGTCGATCGGTCAGTCAGTCAGTCGACAGTGGCCTCTGGTGGATTTATGCGAGAACAGCAGGAGAGAATGGCACTCGCAAGAGAAATTTGAGATCTCAAAAAGCAAACACAGCGGCCTCTTGGATTCGCGAAAACAAAAACTGCAAAAAAAAAACCTGGTGCTCTCCAGAAGGTTTTTAGAATGAGCCTGGGTTGACTTTATAATAATATTCAAATGGTTAAAATTATGTTAATCATAATTTTACAGTATATACCAACATAGGTTAACAATTATTAAAATATTAATTGCTGACATGTTTATACACATGACACATATACATGTTTATACACATGAAATGTTGACACATTTATAGAAAAGGAAAAAAATATCAGTAAATGTAGATGTATTGTAACACTTTATAATAACTGCACACTATGAATCATTTATTAAGCATTAGAAAAAAGTTTATTCACTCTTTCTGAATGGTCTAAAAACCACCATCTACTCTTAAATAACTGCTTTGTAAATTATGCAACACAGCCTCATTCTGGAAACGTACCTCTGAATACATTTCTGGAGACCGCGAATGATTATGTGGCCAGACGTATGTATGGCTGCATTTCATTTTATAAACGAACGCTACAGTGCGGTATGATGCCGTTCCTTTTCGCGCTACCAGCCGACCGCTTACCTCCGTATGGACGGCTTTCCCATTATCATCAGTTTGTCCCGTTAGCTCGCCATGTACGTCGGCCAACTTCAGACACAGAGAGGAGTTGATCACGACGACGGGGGTTCGAGTCTGGCGAAGAACGGTTCCAGAAAGCAGGTAAGAAAAAAACTGAATCCAAAAAATAAAATTAACAAGTAAACAATAGGGTGAGAATGTGGTAAAATCTGAAAATGTGTTAAAAGTCAGAGGAGGGCTTTTCTTTTTTACTGGATTGCTTTTGAAAATTGTTGGTTGGGTTTAGGTAAGGAGGAGGGTGTGTCAGTCGATCAGTCAGTCAGACGTTCAGTCGGTCAACAGCGGCCTCTGGTGGGTTCACGCGAGAACGGCAGGCGTAAATGGCACTCGCGAGAGAAATCTGAGATCTCAAAAAGCGTACACAGCGGCCTCTGGTGGATTCGAGAAAACAAAAACTGCAAAAAAGCGTACCTCCCAGGACCTATTTTGCGGTCTCCAGAAACGCATCCACAGGTACGTTTTCAGAATGAGCCTGTGTTGAAATAATGCATTACTTAATTTAGTAATTTATCATTAACAAAGTATGAAAATTCAATCATTAAACACATTATACATAAGCTTATGAGCAGGGCCAGACAGAATCTGCGGACATTTTTTGCCATTTCTGCTAAGAATTTTGTAAAAAGAATCTGTGGATTCATGCGGAATTATGCAGTACTAAAAACTTTATATATTACATAAAAAATAATAGCTTTTTAGCTTTTATTTAATGTTTACAATGCAAATCCATCTAAATCCACTTATTTGGTAAACAAAGCAAGTCTCTCATATAACATCTCTACTAAAAGACAGAAAATATTACTTTACAAACTGTATAGTAAATAAATCAAATGAACACTTTCAGTCAATAATATTACTGAAATTAATAAAAAAACTGAATTAATACAAATGTACACACATTTACACAAGTAAATAAAAAGTAAATGAAATAAATCTGTAATTTTATTAACGGTAAATAAAATCTGTGGATTTCTGCGCGTGCAGATTCCATGTGGGCCTACTTATCATTCATTCATTTTCATTTCGGCTTAGTCCCTTTATTAATCTGGGGTCGCCACAGCGGAATGAACCACCAACTTATCCAGCACATGTTTTACGCAGCGGATGCCCTTCCAGCTGCAACCCATCTCTGGGAAACATCCATACACACCCATTCACACTCATACACTACGGACAATTTAGCTTACCCAATTCACCTGTACCGCATGTCTTTGGACTTGTGGGGGAAACCGGAGCACCCGGAGGAAACCCAAGCCAACACGGGGAGAACATGCAAACTCCACACAGAAACGCCAACTGACCCAGCCGAGGCTCGAACCAGCCAAGTAAATAAATAGTAAATGAAATAAATCTGTAATTTTATTAACGGTAAATAAAATCTGTGGATTTCTGCGCGTGCAGATTCCATGTGGGCCTACTTATGAGTCAAGAATTCGGCATTTGTAGCTGTAGTTATAAACTGCCCGCTAATGTATATTAATGTAGAGTTAATGCTTTACAAATGATTAACAAATTTCTTTTATTTTCTCCTTTATTTATATGCCAAGTATAGATGTCATTATTTATACAGAGATATTTTTTTATAAACCCACTTCAACAAGCCCTAAATATGTTGCCTAATATATTGACAGTAATGATAATACAAATAGTACAGACACAAGAAAAATTAAATAATAATAGAAAAAAATAGAAAAAATTTATAAAATAATAAATAAATAAATAAATATACAACAATAATGGGCGTTACAATCAGGAATAGTGCTGTGCTATTTTACAGTGGTAGGCTAGCATAGACTAAGCATGAGGGTCTGGACAGAGAGAGAAAAGAAAGAAGGGAAATTGCAGTTACATACAAGATAAGTCACATTATTCTACATTTATAAGTACATTCACATTATAAGTACATTTATAGCAGAGAAATATGATAATAAGGCTTGCCAAACATATGAGAATTTGCTAAAACCTCTAATTGAATATTAATTCTTTTCCCAAGTGTAGATATAACATCAGATCTTGGAGCCAGTGTGATGCTTTAGGTGGGTTTCCAGTGCAATAAAATTGGTCTGCGAGCCAGTAAAGATGCAAAGGCAATAATGTTTTGTTGTCTTTGAGTCAGGCTCAATTCATCAGGTGGAATGCCAAACAATGCAAATTCCGCACATGGCTTAAGTGTGTGTGTGAATGAGTGTGTATGGGTGTTTCCCAGTGCTGGGTAGTGGCTGGAAGAGCATCCGCAGCGTAAAACATATGCTGGAATAGTTAGCGGTTCATTCCGCTGTGGCAACCTCTAAAAATGGAGACTAAGCCGAAGGAAAATGAATTTATGAATGAATCTATATCATGAAGATATTTATGCTTGTAAATGCCTTATAAATGAGTGTATAAATGAAGTTACAGGCTTGGTTATATTCTAAACAAAAACAGGAAATGAATAACAGAGTGATTCAAAACAAAACTTACAAAAGATACAAAAATTATACTGTACTTGAACTCAATAAAATGAAAAACAAATCGTCGCAATCTTACACTGTAAAAAACGCAATGACAAGAAGTCAAGACAACAAATATTTTATGTTGCTTTAACTTATTTTAATAAGTGGATCAGGTTTCAACTAAACATTTTAAGTTATACAGTTTAACGACAGTCTTTTTAGTCAGTTTGATTGATGTAAGTCAAGAAAAGTTCATTTGATTCAACCAATATTTTTGTTACAGTGTATAAAATTTCATAGAAATGAAATTGCTGTAGAGTTTAAACATTGCTGAATAACAGAAGTGTAAAAAAAATACATTTTATCATTCATTCATTTTCTTTTCAGCTTAGTCCGTTTATTAATCCGGGGTCGCCACAGCGGAATGAACCGCCAACTTATCCAGCATATGTGTTACGCAGCTGATGTCCTTCCAGCTGCAACCAATCACTGGGAAACATCCACACACACTCATTCACTACAGACAATTTAGCTTACCCAATTCACCTATACTGCATGTCTTGTGACTTGTGTGGGAAACCGGAGCACCCGGAGGAAACCCACGCAAACACGGGGAGAACATGCAAACTCCACACAGAAACGCCAACTGACCCAGCCGGGGCTCAAACCAGCGACCTTCTTGCTGTGAGGCGATTGTGCTACCCACTGCGCCACCGTGCTGCCCAAAATACAACATAACATTTGATCGAAAAAAACAATGATAAAATAATTTATCAACATAACAATATGATAAAACATTGGCATGTTGTCCAGTGATGTTTAAACAATGTTATAATCATATTATTAACATACAGAGTAGCTGTAACTATATGCCTGAAAAATACAACCCAGGCTCTTTCTGATTACATACCTCTATTTACATTTCTGGAGAGCGCCAAATATGTGCCAGGAGCTATGTTGTTTGGTAGTTTTTGTTTTCGCGAATCTGCCAGAGGCTGCTGTGTTTGCTTTTTGAGATCCCAAATTTCTCTCGCGAGTGCCATTCAAGCCTGCTGTTCTCGTGTAAATGTACCAGAGGCTGACTGACCCATCCCTCCTCCTTCCCTAAACCCAACCGATAGTGTTTTCAAAGCAATCCAGAAAAAGAAAAGCCCTCGCCTGATTTTTAACACATTTTCAGATATTACCACATTCTCACCCTGTTATTTACTTGTTTATTTTATTTTTTGGCTTCTGTTTTTGTCTTACCTGCTTTCTGGAACCGTTCTTCGTCAGACTCGAACCCCGTCATCGTGGTCATCTCCTCTCTGCATCTCAAGTCTGCCGACGTACGTCGTGAGCTCACTGGACAAACTGGTAACAGTGGGTAAGTCGTCCATATGGAGGTAAGCGCTAAAAAGAACGCCATCATACCGCCCCGTAGCGTTCATTTTAAAGACGAAATGCAGCTGTACGTACTTCTGGCTATATGACTCGCGATCTCCAGAAATGTATATAGGGCTACGTTTTCAGAATGAGCCTGTGTTGGAAAAATAAGATGCACAAATGTAATTTGGATATTTTATTAATCATTTACTTAGAAATTCTGAATTCAATTCAATTCAATTCAAGTTTATTTATATAGCGCTTTTTACAATGTAGATTGTGTCAAAGCAGCTTAACAAGTTCTAGTAAAGTCCAGATTTCAGAGTTTAGTTCAGTTCAGTGTGGTTTAAGTTTCACTGCTGAAAGTTCAAACACTGAAGAGCAAATCCACCGAAGCGCAGCTCCACAAGTCCCAATCTGAATGACCTTACAAATCTCCAACTACTCTTAGCTGGTTTGTAAATAATGCAATACTTAAGTAGTGGAAAATCAGTCATTAAGCACATAATGTATGTGTTTATAAGTCAAGAACGCAGCATATGCAGCTATATTTAATAAACTCTTCTTAATGTCCCTTAAAGTTAATGCTTAACAAATGATGAATTAACTGGTTAATGTTTAATTAATTATTCATAATGTGCAGTTATTATAAAGTGTTGCATTTCAATAACTGTCTGGTTTAGCTCAGCTACCCAATCAGACCTCCGAAGACTACGTAGAATAGTTCGGACTGCTGAGCGAATCACTGGTACAACCCTCCCTACTCTCCAAGAACTGTACTTATCCAGAGCGAGCAGAAGGGCTGCCAAAATCACTCTGGACCCCTCACACCCAGCACACTGCCTCTTTGAACTTTTACCTTCTGGTCGACGCTACAGAGCACTGTGCACCAGAACAGCCCGACACAGAAACAGTTTCTTCCCTCAGGCAATCCATCTTATGAACACTTTATGATAGTAATTGTGACAAACATCACTACTTGCTATACACTTTAGACACATACACTTATTTAAAACATACTTTACATGCCAGTTTGCACATAATAGCTGCACATATAACACTGTATATAGTAATATTCATTCATTCATTCATTTTCTTTTCAGCTTAGTCCCTTTATTAATCTGGGGTCGCCACAGCGGAATGAACCGCCAACTCATCCAGCATATGTTTTACACAGCGGATGCCCTTCCAGCTGCAACCCATCTCTGGGAAACATCCATACACACCCATTCACACTCATACACTACGGACAATTTAGCTTACCCAATTCACCTATACCGCATGTCTTTGGACTTGTGGGGGAAACCGGAGCACCCGGAGAAAACCCACGCCAACACAGGGAGAACATGCAAACTCCACACAGAAACGCCAACTGACCCAGCTGAGGCTCGAACCAGCGACTTCTTATATAGTAATATACCTGTACATACACTTGTCAACCTGCATATCTGCATTCACTACTTCTATTTTTTAAAATATATTTATTATCTGTTTTTTGTCCTGTCTCTGTAATTCTGTTGCCCTGTAGAAGCTTCTGTCACGAAAGCAAATTCCTCGTATGTGTGAACATACCTGGCAATAAAGCTCTTTCTGATTCTGGTTCTGATGTTTCCCAGTCCTTCAAAAGTCTAGCAGCAGAATTTTGGACAGACTGCCTGATAACGAATTATGAGAAATATCATGGCAGAACGAATGATAGTAATCTTCCGTATCCTTCACAATAGCCCTTAATTGGATTTAACGTTAAAATGGAATCAAGGATTATACCTAGATTACTTACATGATCATATACTTTAGATCAGTGGTTTTCAAATCCTGTCCATGGGGATCCATTGCTCTGATCGTTTAGTATGTCTCTGTTTTCTGACACGCTCAGTTAAGTTCCTGGAGCTCCCTCCTAATGAGCTAATGATCTGAATCTGGTGTGTTAAATAAGAGTGGCATAGAAAATGTGCACAGCGGGGACAGTTGATAACCACTGTTTTAAATGTAAGGGTGGTTAGCTGGTTAATTAAATGTTTAGTTGAGCTGGGACGGCAAAACGCTACCAGTTTAATTCTTTGCTTTGTCAAAGTGGATTTGGTGGTGTGTTATCATCCATTTATAACGTCATTAAAACAACTAAAAAGTTAAACCCAGGCTCATTCTGAAAACGTACCTCTATATACCCCTCTGGAGAGCACCAAATATGTCCCAGCCAGTTTTTGTTTTACGTGAATCCACCAGAGGCTGCTGTGTACGTTTTTTGAGATCTTAAATTTGTCGCTATTACCATTCGTACCTGCTCTTCTCACGTAAATCCACCAGAGGCCACTGTTGACTGACTGACTGACCAATCGACTGACCCACCCTCCTCCTCCTTCCCTAAATCCAACCGACAGTCTTTTCAAAAGCACCGATTGACCAGTGCCCACCCACTTCCCTAAACCCAACCGACAGTGTGTTCAGCCTGATTTTTACCATGGTTTTTAGATTTTACAACATTCTCACCCTGTTATTTACTTGTTTTATTTTTTGACTTTGTTTTTGTCTTACCTGCTTTCTGGAACCATTCTTTGCTGGACTCGAACCCCGTCGTCACGGTCAACAACGCTCCACATCACAAGTCCGCCGATGTACGCGACGAGCAACTGGACAACTAGTAGCAGAGGAAAAGCCGTCCATATGGAGGTAAGCAGTCAGCTGGTAAGTGCGAAAAGGAACGATGTCATACTGCCCCATTGCGTGCGTTTTAAAGACGAAATGCAGCCATACGTACCTCCGGCTACATAATTTGCGATCTACAGAAATGTATATAGGGCTACATTTTCAGAATGAACCTATGTTAAAAAAATTTATATAAAATAGAATTTTCATATAGCTATAGAGACAGATGAAGCAGAGTAGCATAAAGATTATACTGATACAAATATATTATAAAAAGTGCAAGAGCAAACATACAGGCCAAATTAAACTGCATCCAGTATTGAGCCTTGTGGAACCCCACAAATAATAGCATTATGAGGTTATTCTGCATTCAAAGAACTGGGATTTTAAAAAACTCTTCATGGTTCTTTATGGTAATTTACCAGTAATTTTCCACACAAATCTGTATGAATGAAAGGGGCTAATGGAATGTGCCCTTCAGCAGAGAACCGTATTAAAACCAATCATTCTTGTTTCTGTTGAGCTTATAAAACACAATAGCCATTCAGATGCATTTAGACATGCTCATAAGCTCGGTTCTGCACATTTTCAAATTAACTAATGAAAAACAAACTGCAGATACAATGTAAGAAATACATTTCAGAGTTTCTGTGATTTTATGTTTTTGTGAAAGTCCTAGAATCACGCTAGGATAAAGACCTATTTCCACAAGACTTTTCATTCATTCATTCATTCATTCATTTTCCTTCAGCTTAGTCCCTTTATTCGTCAGGGGTCGCCACAGCGGAATGAACTGCCAACTTATCCAGCATATGTTTTACACAGCGGATGCCCTTCCAGCTGCAACCCAGTACTGGGAAACATGCATACACTCTCATACACTAAGGCTAATATAGTTTATTAAATTCACCTACACCGCATGTTTTTGGACTGTGGGGGAAACCGGAGCACCCGGAGGAAACCCACGCCAACACGGGGAGAACATGCAAACTCCACACAGAAATGCCAACTGATTCAGCCGGGACTCGAACCAGCAGCCTTCTTGCTGTGAGGCAACAGTGCTACACACTGAGCCACCATGTCGCCTCGTTTCGCAAGACTTTTTGGATTTTTTTTTTCAATGTATTCTATTAATAGGCAGCACGGTGGTGCAGTGAGTAGCACAATCGTCTCACAGCAAAAAGGTCGCTGGTTCGCGCCCCGGCTAGGTCGGTTGGCATTTCTGTGTGGAGTTTGCATGTTCTCCCCGTGTTTGTGTGGGTTTCCTCCGGGTGCTCCGGTTTCCCCCACAACTCCAAAAACATGTGGTATAGGTGAATTGGGTAAGCTAATTGTCCGTAGTCTATGGATGCTTCCCAGTGATGGGTTGCAGCTGGAAGGGCATCCGCTGCGTAAAACATATGCTGGATAAGTTGGCGGTTTATTCTGTTGTGGCGACCCCAGATTAATAAAGGGACTAAGCCGAAAAAATAATGAATGAATATTCTATTAATTAACTTTCACCTAATAATCATTATTATTATAATTATTATATTATATTATTATAACAAAAAATAATAATTAACAACAATGAAGTCACAATATTGCACCCCTGTTCTATAATAGTTTGTATTTTAATGTAATGTATATACAGTTTAAAACAGTTTGTTGATAAAATGTTATTGGTAACAGTTTTTATAATTTTTTTGCATATATTTATGCAGTTGTTTTACATAAATGACACATGCATACATTCATTTTCTTTTCGGCTTAGTCCCTTTATTAATCTGGGGTCGCCACAGCGGAATCAACCGCCAACTCACCCTAGCATATGTATTACGCAGCGGATGTCCTTCCAGCTGCAACCCATCACTGGGAAACATCCATACACTCATACACCATGGACAATTTAGCTTACCCAATTCACCTGTACGGCATGTATTTGGACTTGTGGGGGAAACTGGAGCACCTAGAGGAAACTCACGCCAACACAAGGAGAACATGCAAATTCCACACAGAAATGCCAACTGACCCAGCCGAAGTTCGAACCAGCGACCTTCTTGCTGTGAGGCGATTGTGCTACCCACTGCGCCACCGTGCCGCCCACATGCATACATTCAATTATAAAGATCATCCATTTTCTTTTCGGCTCATTCCCTTTATTAATCTGGGGTCGCCACAGCGGAATGAACCGCCAACTTATCCAGCATATGTTTTACGCAGCGGATGCCCTTCCAGCTGCAACCCATCACTGGGGAACACCCATACACACTCATACACTACGGACAATTTTGCTTACCCAATTCACCTATACCGCATGTCTTTGGACTGTGGGGGAAACCGGAGCACCCAGAGGAAACCCACGCAAACACGGGGAGAACATGCAAACTCCACACAGAAATGCCAACTGACCCAGCCGAGGCTCGAACCAGCGACCTTCTTGCTGTGAGGCGAGAGCGCTATCCACTGCGCCACCGTGCTGCCCATAAAGATCATTATGATGTAAAAAAAACTCCCTAAATAAACAATCAACTTACTAAACCGCTTTAAAACTAATTAAGTTTTTTGTTTTCATCAACCTTAAATAGCTATTTTGCACAATATCTTGCACAATATTGTTTTATCTTATGTAAAAGTTTGTGCATAGTCTGGTTTAGGTTATGTGTATAGTTATTTACAGTAGATGTATAGTTAGTAGTTAGATTACCGCTCCGTTATGTTTGTTAGGTATAGTTTTAAAATAGCTCTTATACGTCCAGTTTTGTGTTCATATTTATGATTGCGAGACACAACATTTCGTTCCACTGTATGTCCACACATTTAGCGGAATGACAATAAAGCTCAACTTGACCTGACTTGACTAACAGATGAACACTGCCCTTTTATTTACCTTCAATTCAGAACCTACTGCAGCCTCTGATAATATAGTTCATGCAAAGCAGCATCAATGAAATATTACATGTAATATTTTGATTTTATTTACATTGTGGTTTATTTGCATTGTGGATTTAATTGCATTTTTTTTTATAAGATAATTTGGAGGACGCGCCTTCAAAAAGGGGGGGGTACTGTCAGTGTTTGTCCGCGTCATCGTTTGTTGTTGTCACGTGCCTTTGTCTTCCTCCCGCCACCGTCAATGTTAATCTGTTCCACCTGTGTTCATCCCTTGTGTCTCTTTAGCGTAATCATCCCTTCATCTATTTATAACCTTTCGTCTGTGTCCTTCGTTGTCCGGTATTTTGGTTCGTGTGGTTGTCTCGTCCTGTCTTCCCGCATCCAGTATCTGTTCCCCGTAAGTGTTCAATAAATCCTTTTTGTAATGTTTCTCCTTCTCCGTCTCGTTCTGTCACCATCCGCCACCACGGCGTTACAGAACTGAGTTGACCTTGACGAAGAGGTTCGAGTCTGGAAATCAGGTTGCCACGAGGACTTTTCTTTTTCTAAATTGCTTTTGAAAACACTGTCGGTTGGTTTAGGGAAGGTAGTGGACGGGTCAATCGGTGCTTTTGAAAACACTATCATTGGGTTTAGGGAAGGAGGTGGGTGGGGGTGTCTGTCGATCGGTCAGTCAGTCAGTCGACAGCGGCCTCTGGTGGATTTACGCGGTAAGAGCAGGCATGAATGGCACTCACAGGAGAAATTTGAGATTTCAAAAAGTGTACACAGCAGCCTCTGGTGGATTTGAGAAAACAAAAACTGCAAAAAAAAACGTACCTCCTTGGATGTATTTCATGCTGTCCAGAAATGTATGCAAGGGTACGTATCCATAATGAGCCTGGGTTGAACAAAATACAAGCAGAATTTTGAATAGGCAACAGGAAGCTATTAATGCCTGTCTTACAGTTTATCTGTGAAAGGGGTGTGTGAACCTCATGTAAAATTAACACGAGTACTTGAATGCATGCAGATTTTGCACCAACATTTAAAATATTTAAATACTTAAAATATCGGGGATTACTAAACACTGCAATTATTCATTCATTCATTTTCTTTTCGCCTTTATTAATCTTGAGTCGCCACAGCAGAATGAACCGCCAACTTATCCAGCATATGTTTTATGTAGCAGATGCCCTTCCAGCCGCAAACCATCACTGGGAAACATCCATACACACTCAATCACTACGGACAATTTAGCTTACCCAATTCACCTATAGCACATCTTTGGACTTGTTGGGGAAACTGGAGCACCCGGAGAAACCCACACGAACACGGGGAGAACATGCAAACTCCACACAAAAATGCCCAGCAACCTTCTTGCTGTGAGGCGATTGTGCTACCCACTGCGCCACCGCGTCGCCACACTGCAATTATTCATTCATTTTCATTTCGGCTTAGTCCCTTTATTAATCTGGGGTCGCCAACACTGCAATTAATCTTCAGTTATTTTTAAAATGATTAATTTTATGCATATTTATATATAAATGGTTTAAACAAACACACACATTTATTTAAGGCATTTACTAAAGGGTATGATTAATTTTATTTGCAACTTTTTCAGAAGCTTGCACTATTCATTTTTTTGGTCAAAATAACTGTGTGTTCTAGTTGTAGGTCATATTTGCCACATAAGATTCATAAAAACAGTGGGAAAGTGTATTGCAAGGATTTCAGCAAACAAAGGAAACTGAAGTCTCATATGGGATTATTGTTTAGTAAATGGATTGTTGTCATTCACTCACCCCAATGTTTTTTTTCCAAACCCATAGGACACTTGTTCACATTTGAAGCACAAAAGCAGATATTTCAGTAAAACCTTTAAGAATATTGATTTCTTGTCGTGCATCAGTTTAAAAAAAATAAAATGAAACTATTTATATATAAGTGCGCACCATATTGTTATATATAGAGAGAGATATAAAAGTGCTCATACAATGCTATAGATCTGGATCATCCTGTCCACAGATGAAGTGTAAAGCCTGGAGCATAAGTCTGAGCTTATCAAATATGAAGGACAGTGACAGCACAGCCATGCATCAGCTTGACCTGGTTTCATGAAGTGAAATTATCTGCACACTTTATGTTTGGAAAAGAAGATAATGCAATTGGATTTTTGTGAAAGGCTTGAGAGCTGTTGGTAATATCCCTGTGTGTCTCTACTACATTTATTCCAGAGAAGGAAACAAAAATTATTGTTGTTTTTTTCTCCCCTGAATACTAGCATCATTCTGACTGTCTTCATTACATAAAATCAACTTCCTGTTGCCCATCGGCTGCAGATTTCCATTATGTCAGCACTCGTGACTCAGCCTGACTCAAATTGCCTCTCCATCATGAGGAACTGACATTATTCGCTTCCTCTCAGTTACGCTCTTGTTCCCACATGCCTAATCTGATGAAGGGCATTAATGGCATCTCACTGGTGAACAAATCTTTCAAGTGAATAATACGTACTCATAATTCAGAGTCTTTAGTATGAATCAATGACAATCTGTGACCAAATTATTGACCTACTGAATAAATGCACCCTTTACTGAATGGGACTATCTAAACCAGAGATGCCCAAACTAGGGCCTGCGGGCCATAGTTGGGCCATGGTAACCTTTGATTTGGCCCTCCATGCCATCTGAGAAGAGAGGGAGAATGTTCCAATTAAAATAAATTAATTAAATGGTGTAAATGAATCAGATTTTTTTAAATGTACATACTGTCACCCGACAATGCAGAGAATTTGATGAGCAAATCAAGTCGAAGGCAGATTCTGCTAGACTAGTGTATTCAACATTGAACTCCACTGTGTTATAAATGTGATTGTTTATGTTTTTTGTTGTAATACGTTTTATCATTTAAAAAGTTATACTGCATTAGATGATACAATTTAAAGTAATGTTTTCTATTTATTTTGAAATAAATCAGGAAACTACCCATGGCAACCTTAATGTAATATAGTTTGGTATATTTACCTTCAGCCCACGGCTGTCAATGATATTTGGTTTTTGGTCCTTCATACGAAAAAGTTTGGGCACCCCTGATCTAAACTGTGACCAATAAGTTTCGACCAATCACAGAGCTTGCGATACTTGTCGTTACGACCTGTAGTTACAGTTTTTGAGAGGTCGGCGTCAGCCACGACAAGATCTATGCAACCACGTGAAGGCTGCACCGGACCATACACGTGTGCTTGACGCAGAAGTATAAATCAGCCTTTAGGGTGGGGCTATCAGGAGGTGTCTTGTTTCTGCTCTGCCTTCATTCATTCATTCATTTTCCTTCAACTTAGTCCCTTTATTAATCAGGGACTAAGCCGAAAGGAAAATGAATGAATGAATGGCATATATAAAATAAATCAGTTATTAGAAATGAGTTATTAAAACTATTA
>CAIGQW010001906.1:127962-151256 GCA_903798125.1 Danio choprae | reverse complement strand
CAGGGCTAGGAGCCGGGCTGGGGCCGGCAAGGCTAGGAGCCGGGCTGAGGCAAGCATAGTCTACCACCTCCCAATAAGTCCACTTCCCAATTTCACCCAGCTCCTCCCAATCAAATGGCTCATCCAATCCAGCCAGAAAGAAATGGATGAGGTTGGTCTCACTGAACCCAAGCCCCCAGACTGCCTCAAGGAGACCCTCGGCGAAGATGCCGAAGGGGCGATGGTTTTGCTGGTGTGGCAGTCCTCTGGCTAGGGGTTGGTCTTGGGGTCCTTCTTGCTGGGAGAGAGCTGGGCGCAGAAACAAACCCATTTCTGCTGAGTCCTCTTTTGGCCAGTTCGTACTGTCACGGGTTGGTGGGGTGGAGGGAAAGGAGCGAGGACTCAAGTGCAATAAAATGGGTTTTTAATAATCAAAAAGTAATTTACAAGACAGGAGTGGCAGAACCCTGACAGTCCCATATAAGCATATAAGCATCTTCTGGTTTTTGAGTCGTTCGTTCATCACGTGACAGCATGTAAAGAGAGATGACTCAAACCAATGAACGAATCAAATCTTTTTCCGGCTCTGACTGCATATGATTGGCTTCTGTCTTTCACGTGATGAACGAACGACTCAAACCAAGGACTTGAGAGATGAACAGATCAAATCTTTTTCTGGCTCTGACTGCACATGATTGGCTTCTGTCTTTCATGTGATGAACGAACGACTCAAACCGAGGACTTGAGGGATGAACGGATCAAATCTTTTTTCGGCTCTAAATACATATGATTGGCTTCTGTCTTTCACATAATGAACGAACGACTCAAACCGAGGACTCGAGAGATGAACGGATCAAATCTTTTTCCAGCAAAAAATGCATATGATTGGCTTTTGTCTTCCACGTGATGAACGAACCACTCAAACCAAGGACTTGAGAGATAAATGAATCAAATCATTTTCCAGCAAACACTGAGCTCAAGTCAATCGGTTTGTAGCTCTGATTTAACTCTGTGATTCCCTCACGAGGGCTGAGCAAAATTTCTGACATGTCAGAAAACCATCTAATTGCAAATCGGGAAAGTTTAATCACCTCTCTGTTCCCCCTGTACACTGCACAAACACAGCATGACAAATGATGCACAACCAGTGTTGCCAACTTAGAGACTTTGTTGCTATATTTAGCGACTTTTCAGACCCCCCTAGTGACAAATTTTCAAAAAAGAGACAAATCTAGCAACTTTTTTGGGTGTTACTGGGGATTTTTATAGACTCTCGTGTTTCCGTACTGTACCATTCCTACTCTTCTTCACAGGCTGCGGGTGATGCCGTCGGCCCCTCCCACGCCTCAGAGTACTTAGAGGCGGCCCAGTCCTCATACAGCAGTCTCTCCCACCTGCAGCTCGAGAGCAGATCACTCCTCTGCGTATCAATAGCAAATGATTTAGCACCTCGAGTTATTTCCCTTGTACATTCATTCATTCTCTTTTCGGCTTAGTCCCTCTAGTAATCTAGGGTCGCCACAGCGGAATGAACCGCCAACTTATCCAGCATATGTTTTATGCAGCAGGGCACCTGTTCATCCAGCCGCAACCTATCTCTGGGAAACATCCATACACACTCACTCATTCACACACACACCCACACACACTCATACACTACGTCCAATTTAGCTTACCCAATTCACCTATACCGCCTATGTCTTTGGACTGTGGGGGAAACCGGAGCACCCGGAGGAAACCCACGTGAACACGGGGAGAACATGCAAACTCCACACAGAAATGCCAACTGACCCAGCCGAGGCTCGAACCAGCGACCTTCTTGCTGTGAGGCGATTGTGCTACCCACTGCGCCACCGCGTCGCCTACTTCCCTTGTACAGTCAAACCTTTCTTCTTCTCCTTTGTTTTATATTTAACAATTTACTTTGACCATTTTTTGTCTTTTCTTGTTCACAATGACAGATATTTTAGTGACAGTTTCGGAACTTGTCTGAGTTTATTACGCCTGAGAGATTACTGTAAATTCACTACACATCTATACTAATATACTGTATTTAAAAAGCAATACATTTAGTTCAATTCACATGCATACATAAAGCGTAGTGCAAATATAAATATCCCTTTATTAGCAATAGGCTGTTAAACAAACAGAAACGGTTGGACGTGATGATGTCAGTAATATGCAAATTGACGTATGACGTAATCTAGCGTCATTTAGCGATTTTTCGGGCAGAGCTTAGCGCCTTTTCATTGAAAATAGTTGGCAACACTGTGCACAACAAAGCTGAAATTCAGCCCAATTCAAAGAAGACTCACACGATTCAGAATTCAGCTCAAAATATGACCCAAAATCGCAGTGTATAGACATTTTCACGTGCATGTGCTCTGACTAACAATGGCAAAATTATGGTTAGAAAAGCTGTGAATTTCATTATCTCTCTAAATTAAGCTCAGTGCCTTAACACAAACAGGTTACACATCCTGCAGTGGCAGTTCCACCTGTTCTGTATTATTCTGAGAGCTGATTATGAGTTTGTTTACGGATGATGATATGATGCATATGGCAGACCAGTTTCCCGCCTCATTTCTGTCCCCTCTTCCCCCCCCTCTCTTGTTCTCATTATGGTAATACCTCTCATTAGTGTGACTTATGGGTATTGAGCAAGCTCTTTGCAATTACTGCAGTGTCTCTGAAATTAATTTGAGAGCTGGGGCCCGTGACCCATTTCAGCGGACACTACCGGCCTCCCATTTCAATGAACTGGTAACATTGTTAACGGTCATCTGAGCCTCATTTTTTATAACAGTGGAGCAAAGGTTTATAAATAATGCCACAAGGCCTTATAATAAAAAAAATTACCTTGTTCTATTTTTAAGCTTTTGAAAACATTGTAAATGGAGCTTAAGTCAAAATCACTGCTGTACATTTGAAGCAGGATTAAGTGCTTTTTTGTCCCTAACCCTAAGATTAGCCTTTATTCATTCATTCAATCACAAATACTGCAGAAGACCTATTGGAAACCGCATGCCCCCAAAATTTTCACAGAAATCAGTCAAGTTTGGTGAAGGAAAAATCATGGTTTGGGGTTACATTCAGTATGGGGGCGTGCGAGAGATCTGCAGAGTGGATGGCAACATCAACAGCCTGAGGTTTCAAGACATTTGTGCTGCCCATTACATTACAAACCACAGGAGAGGGCAAATTCTTCAGCAGGAAAGTACTCCTTCTCATACTTCAGCCTCCACATCAAAGTTCCTGAAAGCAAAGACGCTCAAGGTGCTCCAGGATTGGCCAGCCCAGTCACCAGACTTGAACATTATTGAGCATGTCTGGGGTAAGATGAAGGAGGAGGCCTTGAAGATGAATCCAAAGAATCTTGATGAACTCTGGGAGTCCTGCAAGAATGCTTTCTTTGCCATTCCAGATAACTTTATTAATAAGTTATTTGGGTCATTGCAGAGATGTATGGATGCAGTCGTCCAAGCTGATCGAAGTCATACACAATATTAATTATTTGTCCACTGCACGATAACTTTATATTCTATACTGTACATCATTTCTGTTAAGTGACAAGACTTTTGTCTAAGCAAAGTCAGACCTCACTGTCCTAATTAAAGAATTAAAAATCAAGGCATGAACATATTTTATTTTGGTAAAATGAGCTTAATCTAAAGGCCTTTGCCATTCATATAGGCCACTTCTGATACCAAATGATCAACTAGAAGTCAAGTTATTATTTGTTGTTCTTAAAATTTGGATAGGCAACAAGACTTTTGTCAGGTAGTGTATAACTTGTATTCGGTGTGGCATGGTGACTCAGTAGTTAGCACTATCACGTCACAGCTAGAAGTTCACTGGTTCGAGTCCTGGTTGGGTGAGGAGGCATTCGTGTGTGTGTGTATGAATGATAGAGTGGATGGGTATATGTTTTCCAGTGAAAGAAAGCAAGCACATGATGCCAACTAGTTGACCAAATAGGTTTTACTGACAGCCTACCTTATGGAATGATCTTATTTATTGTAGTACTTTATAGAATCACATTTAATTTTGAGTAATAAATTACACGCTGTGACTGGAAGGAAACAGTTTCATTAAAGCAGCTCAGTGGGGATAAAATGCTTTAAAGTGTAATTTACTGAGATCTCACCACACTATGCTGAGGCAGTGAACTGCATCTGAATCAATTTGCAAGTTTTGATTCACTGAGGCAAATGAGTCTCTAGTGCAAAGCTCAGTTCAGCTTGTGAATATATTCAGCAGCGGAGGGAGGTTTCGGGCTGAACCTGAAGGTAAATATGGAGGCTGGGGAGAAGTAGGCCATTACAATAACTGAGCACATATGGTGAAGACATAAATCAAAGCACTTAAATAGGAATGTAAACAGACCAAAGAATGATTCACAAGGTGACACATAAAGACCAACCGAAACAAAGAGTTCATTTGTAAATAGGAATAAGGTTATCTCTCATCACCGATACAGCATGAATCAAAAGACAAAAAAAAGAATAACTCATTTTGCTGTTTTGATCTGACATCCGACCCAGGTTATCCTTCTCTGAAGCAACATGCCTGAAAAGTTGGTGGGGATAACCTACTTCGAGTGGGAGGGGAGAACCAGCTCATTTGCATTTAAAGGCACAGGCGCAGAACAGCTCAAATGACCCAGAATTGACAGCTCAAATGACCCAAAATTAAATCTGATGGGTATTTGGACCTGAATCTTCAGACACATTCTAGAGACACAAAGGACTTACTTTACATCTTGTAAAATGGGCAAAAATAGAAGCTCTTTAATGAATACCCTGGATTATTTGTTAACCCCAGGTATATTATTGAATATGTACCCCATATACATTTATGAAGTCTATATTTCGGACATCCCAGGAGCTGTTTTTTTTGTTGCAACTTTTGTTTTCGCGAATTCACCAGAGGCCGCTGTGTATGCTTTTTAAGATCTCAAATTTCTCTTGTGCCATAAATCCACTAGAGGCCGCTGTCGACTGACTGACTCACCAATTGACTGGCCCACCCTCCTCCTTCCCTAAACCCAACCGATAGTGTTTTCAAAAGCAGTCCAGAAAAAGAAAAGCCCTCACAGCAGCCTGATATTCACCACATTTTTAGATTTTACCACATTCTCACCATGTTATTTACTTGTTTATTTATATACCCCAGATTAATATAGGGACTAAGCCGAAATGAAAATGAATGAATGAATTAATTAATTAATGTTTTTGTCTTACCTGCTTTCTGGTACCATTCTTCGCCGGACTCAAACCCTGTTGTCACGGTCAACTGTGATCCACGTCACAAGTCCGCTGACGTACGCAGCAAGCCACTGGACAAACTGGTAACAGCGGAAAAGCCGTTCATACAGAGGTCAGCTAGTAAGCAGGAAAAGGAACGGTGCCATACCGCCCCGTAACATTCATTTTAAAGATGAACTGCAGCTATATGTACCTCTGGCTACATAGATCGGGATTTCCAGAAATGTATATAGGGCTATGAGCCTATGTTGGTAAAATGTGATTAAAAGTTTCAGTTTATGCAGGGTTTAGGATGAACCAAGGGTAACAACTTTACACGTGAAAAGCACTTATTAGTAGGTTTCTCTCCTTCTGGATGAGTTGTTTGTAATGAGCATTTCTTCATCATATGACTGTCTAATCACTACTTGTTTTTGTTTTTTTTGTCTGTTAAAAAAGGTACTATGTGAAGATGTTAATACTTCAAAACATGGTGTATTAACACAGTATAAATTTATGAAATATGGTAGTTTACCGTAAATGTACAAATTTATTTTACAGTTTCTGTAAAATATAATAGTTTCTGTAAAGTATAATTCTGGCAATCAATCTATGTAGGCACATTTTCAGGTAAAAAGGTATAATTGTGAGAAACAAAGTTACAACATAGAGCCATTTTGTATATTTTACAATGTTTTATTATTTTAAAAGACTATTTTTATTTATGTATTTATTTATTCATTTATTCATTCATTCTTTTTCCTTCGGCTTAGTCTCTGATTTATCAGGGGTCGCCACAGCAGACTGAACCGCCAACTATTCCAGCATATGTTTTATGCAGCGGATGCCCTTCCAGACGCAACCCAGTACTGAGAAACACCCGTACACTCTCACATTCACACACACACACACACACACACACTCATACACTATGGCAAATTTTAGTTAATCCAATTCACCTATAGCGCATGTCTTTGGATTGTGGGGGAAACCGGAGCACACAGAGGAAACCCACATGAACACAGAGAGAACATGCAAAATCCACACAGAAATGCCAACAAGCCCAGCCAGGACTTGAACCAACGGCCTTCTTGCTGTGAGGTGACAGTGCTAGCCGCTGAGCCACCGTGTCGCCCTTTATTTATTAAACTATTTTATTTTATAACCAACATGGTTAAACAGCAGTGAAATATCTGAGTTTATAAGTCCTGAGAGTTTTAGCAGACGTACAGAACTCGAGCAAACTTAATGACTAAAATATTCTTCATACAGAATATCCAACTGTTCCGACATCTTTACATGATATATATAGTGCTCATCAGCATTTCACCACTCATCCGAGAAGCTGCTTCTGTTGACAGCAAAAGGAGTGTAGTGAGTTATCTCACATTTTTAACTCCAGTTCAGTGCATTCTGACTTATCCTCCAAATGCATCATTTAGCAAAGGGAACATTCATTTTGATGCATAGTTTCGCACACTGTGAAGACACTGTTGCATTTATCATGTTTGATTCTTATAGACTGACACTGATTGAGGACAATTATGTGGACAGAGCAATTCTATTATTCCATCAATCGGAATGAGGCTTTTCTCTGAGAAAAGCTTATCTTACAGCATTTCCCTCGAGCCTATACATAGATGGATATCTTTTATTTAAATCCTGTAATATATATCTATATGTGAAACAATATATAGTGTTTTTTTAACCCATTTAATGCAACCCAGGCTCATTCTGATTACGTACCCCTATATACATTTCTGGAGAGAGCAAAAAATGTCCCAGGATTTTTACCACGTTTACAGATTTTACCACATTCTCCCCCTGCTATTTACTTGTTAATTTTATTTTTTAGCTTTTGTTTTTGTCTTACCTGCTTTCTGGAACCGTTCCTTGCCAGACTCGAACCCCGTTGTCGCGGTCAACTCTGCTCTGCGTCTCAAGTCCACCGACGTACATGTCGAGCTACTGGACAAAATGGTAACAGCAGAAAAGCCGTCCATATGGAGGTAAGCAGTCAGCTGAAAAAAGGAACGGCGTCATACGGCCCTGTAGCGTTCGTTTTAAAGACGAAATGCAGCCATACGTTCCTCTGACTACATAATTTGCAATCTCCAGAAATGTATATAGGGCTACGTTTTCTAGCCTATGTTGATTTAAAGTCTATATATATTACAGAACTTTGTGTTTATGAACGTTACAGCATAATGTTGTATTAACTATAGTGAACTGATAAACTGTAATAAATACTGTAGTATGTCTTTGGACTGTGGGGGAAACCGGAGCACCCGGAGGAAACCCCCGCCAACACGGGGAGAACATGCAAACTCCACACAGAAATGCCAACTGGCCCAGCCGGGACTTGAACCAGTGACCTTCTTGCTGTGAGGTGACAGTGCTAATCATTCATTTTCTTTTCGGCTTAGTCCCTTTATTAATCTGGGGTCGCCACAGCGGAATGAACCGCCAACTTATCCAGCATATGTTTTACGCAGCGGATGCCCTCCCACCTCCAACCCATCACTGGGAAACATCCATACACTCATTCACACTCATACACCACAGACAATTTAGCTTACCCAATTCAGCTGTACCGCATGTCTTTGGACTTGTGGGGGAAACCGGAGCACCCGGAGGAAACCCATGCCAACAAGGGGACAACATGCAAACTCCACACAGAAATGCCAACTGGCCCAGCCGGGACCAGTGACCTTTTTGCTGTGAGGCGACAGTGCTAACCACTGAGCCACCGTGTCGCCCCTAGTATTTATTATATATTACTATAATTTTTTAAAGTGGGTGTACATCTTCAATCTTTAAGGACTGCCATAGCAGAACAAAAATAGAATATTGTTAATGTCCACTAGGATTTGGTTTGTGTAACATAAATCTTTTCTTTGGCAATCAGACTAATAGCAAAGCGCCACTTGGGAGTGCAAGTCTTGTTTGTTTTAGGTCATGGTTTTTGTTTATCGCTTAATATAGGACCTTGCAGAATCCCAGCATGCAGTTTTGGCTTTACTTCTATAAATCACAAAATTGTTTCCCCACACAAGAACATGGTAAATAGCCACTTAGTCAAAGTTTTTTAGTCAAAAGTGTTAACAGTTAAAGGTGCAGTAGGTGAAACATTTTTTGTTGTGCTGGTTGAAAGTCTCTTCACATTCCAATAGTAATGATTAAGAACTACATGTATTTATATGTATTTTTATATTCTGGGTGAGGCATAAGACAAAAAAAATGTTCATCCAATTAAATATTGTCGGGCCGATAATTCCCATAATTCTAAAAAGTATCCAAAACTGTCAGCACAGAAGTGTTGTTCAGCCACTGAAATCTTTCGGCGAATGATTGATGTGACTATTTTCAGTTTCATAAGGGACCTCTGACAGCATCGATAATGTAGATTTTAAATCAGTTTAACAACAAAACATAAGTAAACAGCATTGTTCCGCCTAGCCCGTTTTACTGAGGTGAAGTTGGTTATATTCACATCGGTTCATTTTTGAACAATGACAACCTGTGACGTGGTCCCTATATTGTTTACCATGCTACTCTGAATATTTGGTCTGAAACAGCATGTAAGTATGGCTTAGTTATAAGTGTAATTCCTGCACGCCGCCAGGCAACCACCAAGCATACAGTAGTCGCTTTAGGACAACGCGCATGAGAGAGTGAGACAATTATGAGAAGTTTTGCTTGCTACACAACTGAAAACGAGCTAGATATAATAGTTTTTCCTTCAGAATTGCAGTATTATAAAGTACTGTGAAGTTTTCTAACTGGCGAATGACATGATCTAGTGGGTAGTCTGCTGTCATCTTTAAGGTGTGCACGCTCGTGTTTCAGGAGGCATGGCTTTGGACGGCAGGGGAGGGACTGTGTTTCAAAGATATTATGCTAACCCGTTAGCATTTTGGCAGATCACCTACTGCACCCTTAAGGTTATATACAAATGTATGATATTACAAATGTGGATACTTACAGATATTAGGCCTCCTGTGATTTTTCCCAAATGATGTTTAACAGAGCAAGGAATTTTTACAGTATTTTCGATAATATTTATTCTTCTGGAAAAAAGTCTTACTTGTTTTATTTCGACTACAATAAAAATATATATATATTTTTAAATTAAAATCAATATATATATATATATATATATTTTTTTTTTAATTGTCTACAGAACAAAGAACTGTCTTTAAATGTCACTTTAAGCTGAATACTAGTATCTTAAAAAATATCTAGTAAAATATGATGTGTACTATCATCATGGCAAAGATAAAAGTAATCAGTTATTAGAAATGAGTTGTTAAAAACTATTATGTTTAGAAATGTGTTGGAAAATATTCTTTCCGTTAAACAGAAATTGGGGAAAAATATACAGGGGGCTAATAATTCAGGAGGGCTAATAATTCTGACTTTAACTGTTAAGCTTCACTTAAAGAAGTTTTAATTGAAAATTTGTATCGTCAACATTAATTGTACAAACTAAACTCTATTGGCTTCTTGTTATCCGTTTTACTAGTTGATTTTTTTAACGTTTTATACAGTACATTGAGGTTGTTTGGTTGCATGTGTCAGTGTTCGTCCACGTGTCATTTGTTTTGTCATGTGATTCCTTTGTCTTTCTCCCGCCACCGTCATTGTTCATCTGTTGCACCTGTATGCATCCCTCTTGTGTCATTAACCTAATCATCCCCTTTACCATTTATACCCTTTCGTCTGTGTCCAGTGTTGTCTGGTATTTTGATTCGTATGGTTGTCTCGTCCTGTCGTCCTTGTCCCGTCTGCATGTTACCCGTAAGTCTTGTATAAATAAATCCGTTTATTATTTAAGTCCGTGTACCGTCTCCTCATGTTATCGTCTCCTGGCCACCAGATGTTACAGCATGCTGGTTGAAGGATTACTGCTACTGTTACTTCTCTGCATGTTTTACCTGCATATTGATATTATGGATTAATAATTTATTGGTCATTTTGTCTGACAGTTGTGTATGTGTTTGGCCACGTTTACACTGTCAGATCTTGATGCCCATTTGTTGCCTATATCTGATTTTTTTGCCTCTCCGTTTACATGTCCTTTTAATTGTGACTCATATCTGATTCATGTGTTTACACTTACCATACAATTTACGACGTCACGCATGCGTAAAGGTGGGTTCTAGCATCTGCGCCACATTAGCCACGATGGAAGAAATTGTCTTGCTTTTAGCTCTGCGAAATATGCGAAGTTCGCCCAACTTTAAAATGATTTTGAGGCGGAGGAGGAGGGAAAGGGCCGTCATTGCAGCTGGATTATAAATGGCGTCCTTCACCATTCAGAGGAATTTGTGGGTACGAGAAAGATCTTAGGTCTGGTGGGAGCAAATTGTGGCGACTGACCACTTTCCTCCTCCATGTTTATTGTTGTTGTTGTTTACCGTGTCGGTGTCTCCACACACGCTCTTGCTTCTACATAATTAAACCGCGGAGAAGTATCACATTGTCGCAAGTTTCATGACGTACAAAATTCCTCAATAAATCCGATCTGCCTGTTTACATGATAGTCGCATTGCCACATATCCGATTTATTTCCACATATGTAGGAGGCCTGAAACCGATCTCTGAATATCCGAATGCATGCGTTTTTTCCGTGTTTACACGGTCATAGAACAGATCCGATCTGTGTCACATATGAGCAAAAAATCGGAATTGGGTCACAATTAACTGGCAGTGTAAACAGGGCCTTTGAGTGAGTCGATACTGATCGAGAGGGTTCTGGATGCAGGCCTGGTGCAGATGTGATCTGAGCTGCATGCAATGCTTTTGAATGGGCTCACCTAACCCCTCACAGTGACGTGGCTAACTCCATTGAGTGCATTGTGCCTGTCATTGCTTCACTGAGATATGCAGTCTCAGCATGCATCACAAATGCTGCATCCAGATACTACTGTATTGATCTGTTGGTCTTATGTATTGTATACCTTTTTGTGAATTGTTAATTTTTAGGAATGGTGAAAATTATATGAATTTTGGAGCTTGTGTTGATTAGTTACTGATTGATTGTTTTATATTTTTAGGGGAACAAGTTAATAGGTTAATGTTAATGTATTCACAAACAACGGACAATACATTTATTACAGCATTTATTCATAGTTGTTACATTAGTTAATAAAATAAAGTTGTTCATTGTTAGTTCTTGTTAACTTATGGTGTTAACTAATGTTATCAAGTATGAATTTGGATTTTAATAAAGCAATAGTAATTAGCACTAGCTCATTGCTAGTTCAAGTTAGTAAATACATTAACTAAAATTAACTAAGGAATCCTTATTGTAAGATTTAATTCATCTTGAATTGTACATATACATTTGTAATTGTTCATATCTATCTGCATACCTCTGATTATTAATAGCAACCTGTACATGTATTCATCTATTGTAAATCTCTTTTCATAGTTAATACAACCTGTATATAATGTTCATACTACATCCATCTTTAAATATCACTATAGTTTTTCTATAATTGCACTTTATAACTTATACCTATATCCTGCACTTGCTGCTATTGCACTCCTGGTTGGACCTAAACTGCATTTCGTTGCCTTCCCTAAACCCAACCAATAGTGTTTTCAAAAGCACCAATTGACCAGCGCCCACCCACTTCCCTAAACCCAACCGACAGTGTTTTCAAAAGCCATCTAGAAAAAGAAAAGCCCTCGCGGCAGCCTAATTTTTCAGAAGTGAGATGCTTATGGTCTAATCCAATAAAATAATTGATGCTAAGCTAAGCTAAAAGTGCCCCTGCTAGACCCAGAGATTGGCTAAAAGAAAGAAGGATGAAGGAAAGAAAGTAGAAAAGGAACACACGCACACACACACACACACAGATGGGTTCACATAACAGACACCAGTCTGTGTGAATATATGGTACATTGTTTCATCAGGCAGTTGGTTCCCGTGGGAGGATCGACACATAAGAAAAAGGCATTGTTCAGTCTGAAATGTGTGTGTGAGTGAGTGAGTTGGGGTGAGTATGAGGATGTTTTCTGTCTGATGGATGAATAGTCTGGATACCCATTAATTTCCTATGGCGGTCACTTAAAACTGGGAATACCACAGGTGTAACAAGGTTGATTAAAAGACTCAAAATTCAGTGAAAGAGGTAATCGTCACTTTCATGTGTTCAAGTGCATAGTGTTACTTTCTCCGCTGTCTGCGATGTCCGGCGGCAGAGTAACAGCTCGTCGATTCGTGTTCGTGCGGACAAAAGTTACCGATGCATGCCCTTCTTTTACTTATTTTCGTGTTGTCAGGTTCACAGTGCAAACAGCTACCGGGTGGAATAACTTGAGTTAACATGAAACAAAACAGAATAAAAACGTTCTCTCTGCGATTCAACTACACAGCACACAGCGAGAGTGCACATCATACAAGCATGTGTCAAACTACACTACCCACATTACACTTCGCTATGGACTACAACTCCCGTAAATAGCAGTCTTAAAGCGGCCACTTCTATTTCCCCTTTCCTGCAACAATAGTGTGGAGGATATCATAAGGCCTTGAGGCAATCAGATGTAAAACACAATATTTATGAGTGTTTTAAGTTGTAAATCGGTCAGATTTGACCCGAATATGACAAGTCAAAGGGTATTGTTCAATATTGTCCGTCAGAAACATTATCAACGCTAAACAGAATCATATGAAACTAATGCAGAGATCTGTAAAAAATTTTAAAAGTAGGTTACAGAAAGTAAAGATATATAAATATGCGTACACGACCTATGACGTTTATGCTATTTAAATAAGTGTATTTTACAGTCAGGCTAAAAAAACATTCGACATGAGCGACAAGGTGGCTCAGTGGTTAGCACTGTCGCCACACAGCAAGAAGGTCGCTGGTTCAAGTCTCAGCTGGGCCAGTTACCCTTTCTGTGTGGAGTTTGCATGTTCTCCCCGTGTTCATGTGGGTTTCCTCCGGTTGCTCCGGTTTCCCCCACAGTCTAAAGACATGCGCTATAGGTGAATTGAATAAACTAAATTGGCCGTAGTGTATGTGTAAATGTGAGAGTGTAAGGTTGCAGCAGGAAGGGCATCCGCTGTGTAACACATATGCTGGATAAGTAGGCGGTTCATTCCGCTGTGGTGACCCCTGATGAATAAAGGGACTAAGCCGTAGGAAAATTTATAAATTATTGCTGCATAAATTATAAACAACTGCTAGAATTATACAACTCTAAACTATATTGTGTAATATGATATAATTTAGCAATGATTATTCCTCCAGAGAAACATCTTTCACGAACATGTCTTACTGTATATAATGAGTTCTGTGCAAAGGTTTATTTTTGTATTATTTTAATTATGGCTCAACTCTTAAGCCCACCCCAGACCTCACTAATTCTGAAACCTTGGCTACGGTTATAAGCAGAGATGTTCAATTAATGATTCATGTAGCTATTTTTATTTAATTATCACTTGGGTTTATGCATAAACATACCCAGGCATGGAAATATGAAAGCTATCTTATGACTTAATTCATTCATTTTCCTTCGGCTTATTCTCAGGGGTCGCCACAGCGGAATGAACTGCCAACGTATTATATGTTTTACACAGCGGATACCCTTCCAGCTGCAACCCAGTACTGGGAAACACCCATACATACTCATTCACACACATACACTACGGCCAATTTATTTTATCCAATTCACCTATAGCGCATGTATTTGGACTGTGGGGGAAACCGAAGCATCCAGATGGTACTCCCACGCCAACAAGGGGGGAACATGCAAACTCCACTAAGAAAAGCCAACTGTCCCAGCCGGGACTCGAACCAGTAACCTTCTTGTTGTGAGGTGACGGTGCTAACCAATGCGCCACCGTGCCGCCCATTATGACGTAATATCACTTTAGTTTTGTAACACCGTAAAGGGTTCAAATTTCTTTGCTAATTTTTACATCCATATGACTTTACGTGGACGAAAGAGTACCACATTATAACTTGTATTTTGCTGACATATTGTACTACCTCATCATCTGCAGACAGAAACAGCACTTAATTACATACAAAATAATGAACATAAAGACATTATAGCTAGCTTAAAATATATTTGATTACACTCTATGTTTAAGGCATCCTTGTTAGTCATGTTTTTATAGTAATGATTACAATTAATTATGCATAATCACATGCAACTAACCCTAAACCTAAACCACAGTCTAACCATAACCCTACATAGTAAGTACATTACAAAATTACTCAATAGTGAAGGCCCAATCCCTATTGTATTTTTGTACCCTACCCCTTCCCCTTGGCACTTAAAACTGAGTGTGAAGGGGAAGGGCTTTAAAATGTACCTCTAAGAAATGGGACAGCACTACACACGTCATCATATGTCATCGCGATCTCTTGCTTCATATAAGATCGATGATCGCGACTGCTGTAGTTATTCCAGTTGCATTATTTTTTGGTACTTATCTTCAGGAAATCACTGAAGGCAACGATATCATGTTATTATAATGATATAACGTGGCAATAAGATCGTAACTGTACTGTGCATTTATACCGTGGCCATGTTCATCTATGTAAACACAAAAACAACAGTACCATTATACCAGACACTGTAAAAAGATCATTCCCAGCCGCTAGACTTTTCTGACAGGGTATTCGAGAATCATCGAGTGACAGAATGTTGTGGGACTGCTGTACAGGAGTTCATTCATTCATTCATTTTCATTTCGGCTTAGTCCCTTAATTAAACTGGGGTCGCCACAGCGGAATGAAGCGCCAACTTATCCAGCATATGTTTTACGCAGCGGATGCCCTTCCAGCTGCAACCCATCTCTGGGAAACATCCATACACACCCATTCACACTCATACACTACGGACAATTTAGTCTACCCAATTCACCTGTACCGCATGTCTTTGGACTTGTGGGGGAAACCAGAGCACCCGGAGGAAACCCACGCCAACACAGGGAGAACATGCAAACTCCACACAGAAACGCCAACTGACCCAGCTGAGGCTTGAACCAGCGACCTTCTTGCTGTGAGGCGAACGTGCTACCCACTGCACCACTGTGAGGCCCCTGTACAGGAGTTATTATTAGGAATTATAGATAGCCAAATTTAGCGGTTTTTATTTTAGCCTTTCTTTTAAAAAGCATTACGGTAAAACAGTTATGAAGGTATTAACACATATGCTTGTTTGTTGTAAAATTTGTAATAACGACAAAAAACACTAATTTGTGCATCTCCTGACTTCCGTGTGCAATTATGCTGTGTCATTATGCTGAAATCTAATTATCGTAGATGGTGTATTCTGGGAAATTTTCGTACCCATTGGTTTCGAGTGTGGTCCTGAAAAATCTCAGTTTCAAGGGCTATCTAGACTTTCACCTTAGCCATACGCCTTCAAGCTAAAGAGAATTGGGACAAGGGTAAGGGTAAGGGCTAACGGGTAGAATTGGGATTGGGCCTAAGAGAATAGTGAAGTCAAGTCAAGTCGAGCTGTATTGTCATTCCGCTACATGTGTGGACATACAAAGGAACGAAATGTTGTGTCTCGCAAGACAACGATGCTACATAATTAACCATAAATACAAACACAACACTGGACATAAGAGCTATTTAAAAAATAAAACCTATGCATAACTAACATACACAGTACTATAAGATACCTATCTATACACATAAGATATTACAAGTACTTTTACATGAGACTGAATAATGTTGTGCAGGATGTTGTGCAAGAGAGGTTTTAAAGATTGAATATTGTGCAAAAGAGTTATTTAAGGTGGAAGAAATCAGAGCAACATGATTGTGGTACATTTGTAGTAAACATAATTTTTCTTATTGAGTCCTTGGTAAATTGACTGGAGTTGAGGGCTCTAACAGCCTGTGGGAAGAAGCTGTTGAGTAGTCTAGCTAGCCAAGTGGGCTCTAATACTCTGAAACCTTCTTGATGGCAGCAGCTGGAAGAGACTGTGGAAAGGATTGGTGTCTTTCACAATACTGCTAGCTTTGCTGGAGCACTGCGAGAGTAAAATGTCCTGAATGGAGGGTAGGAGGGGCACCGATGATCTTTTCGGCTGTGTTCACTGTGCGCTGGAGGGTCTTGCGGTCGGCAGCACTGCAGCTCCCCTACCAGACAGTGATGCAGCTGGTCAGCACGCTCTCAATGGTTCTAATAGTTACACTAAATAGTCGATGCTCTAAATAGTTACACTAACAAGGACACCTTAAAATAAAGTGTAACCAATATAACACTGAAACTTGTTCTTCATTGCATCTATTTTCCATTCCTGGTTTTTGCCAGATTAATATAATCAGATAATAACTGTTTGTATGTCGTTTTTGCTGCAAGTGCAAATCAATAAAAAAATAAATAAATAAACGTACCAGGGTGGCTGAGTGGTTAGCATTGTCGGCTCATCGCAAGAAGGTTGCTGGTTTGAGTCCCGGCTGGGCCAGTTGGCATTTCTGTGTGTAGTTTGCATGTTCTTCCCATGTTCGGTTTCTTCCCATGTTGGAGGTTTCCTCCAAGTGCTCCGGCTTCCCCCACAGTCCAGAGACATGTGCTATATGTGAAATAAATAATCTAATTTGGCCATAGTGTATGTGTGTGAATGAGTGTGTATGGATGTTTCCCAGTACTGGGTTGCAGCTGGAAGGGCATCCGCTGTGTAAAGCATATGCTGGATAAGTTGGTGGTTCATTCCACTGTGGCAACCCCTGATGAATAAAGGGACTAAGCTGAAGGAAAATGAAAGAATGAATGAATGAATGAATGAAAAAAAGTACCAAATTGGCAATATAAAAAATAAATAACAAGGTTTTCAGAAAAAATAAACAATAATACTTATGAAATAAGTTCATATTATTTAAAATAAATTAATATTAAAACATTCCCAACTCCATTAAAGTCCTATATAACACTTTCAAAGCATTTTTTAACCTTAATCTGGTCCTGTTTAGAACCATTTTGTTCCCGAGAGTGCGTCATATATTAAAACAATCATATCTCTTCAGAAGATTTGGATTAAACTGCTTGATTCATATGGATTACTCTGTATTCTGGACTATAAGCTTTGTTTCGTTGGCTTCTGAAATGTGCTGCAACATATTCCAATATTACATAATCCAAAGAAACTTACTGTACATAATGCAATTTTGTAAAGCATTAAAAGAAAAAAGGTTTAGGACAGCCGACGCGCTCATGGTAGTATGTGAAGAATACTTCTTCCTGTGTATTTTTATTAGTTTCAGTTATGCTTTTAATAAATTTGCTTAGGGGTGGTGTAGAAGATTTTTATTTTCTAAACCTATGTAAAGACATATTTAATTGTGTGAGGGGAGGGCCATATGAATCTGCCATTATATGTCTTTGAAAACAGGTGATAGGTTAGGCCAAAGGGGTCATAGAAGAGCACGAGAAAGGACTTGGGCATTCAATGAGAACCATCTGTGTCAGAAAAGCATGAAATGTATATAACATATGTTGAAACTGTCATATATGTTTGAAAAGACACATACTGTATGGTATAGGAGGGTTCTGTTTAGATGCTTGAAAACAAACACTAGTAATGATTGCCAAATCTCCACTATATGTGGTAAAATAGTGATGAATGCATTAGATTTGTACATTATAAGGGCCAACAAGAAGAGGGGACTTTAAATTAGGGTCGTAAAAGAGTTGGAGCAGGGAGAGGCCTGTTGACCCAGGAACCAGCTGTGAAAACACAAAGGTGGGAGGAAGCAAGGATAAAGGATGCAGTAAATTTGAGGGACATCGGATTTGTCCTGGGGAGAGACTGAGATGGGTCTGCTCCAGGCTGTCTCTGCTTTGTTGGAAAATATTCCAATAAAGTATATTCTTCTGATATTCACAACCTCCAGACTAAGTTTGATTCATGAAGAAAAAAGCCGGAAACCACTACAGTGGCACAGTGGTTAGCACTGTCGCCTCACAGCAAGAAGGTCGCTGGTTCGAGTCCCGGGTGGGCCAGTTGGCCTTTCTGTGTGGGGTTTGCATGTTCTCCCCGTGTTTGTGTTTCCTCCGGGTGCTCCGGTTTCCCCACAGTCCAGAGACATGCGCTGTAGGTGAATTGAATAAACTAAATTGGCCGTAGTGTACGAGTGTGAATGTGAGAGTATATGGGTGTTTCTCAATGCTGGGTTATGGCTGGAAGGGCATCCGCTGTGTAAAACATATGCTGGATAAGTTGGCAGTTCCTTCCGCTGTGGCGACCCCTGAAGAATGAAGGGACTAAGCCGAAGGAAAATGAATGAATAAATTTGCTTAGTGATGCCGTTTAAAATAAATATGTCAGTTTTAACATTATATTTTTAAGTGTATCATTTGATTAAGGTTTTTGGAATGAGGGAAACTAAAATACATTATGCTTATAAACTTTGTGAATGGAATACATTAATATAAAAATGTGGCATAAACCTATTTGTCATGACACATTGAGGACTGGACACAAGAGGTAGGAAAATCAACACAGTTTATTTTAACAAAAGTAATTCAATGATCTTAACTGAGTGGGCTGAGAGTTCGTAGAAGGAACAAGAACATCTATTGCAGACACACATAGAGGGAATCCAGAAAGTCATAGAGCAATGGAAACACAGAGACGCTGGAGATGCATCGGGTGAATGCTCGGTGTGTGAGTTTCAGGACCGACAGTGGCGGAGTGAACGGAGGTGCTCTTTATTCTGTGTGTGTGTGTGTGTGCAGGTGATGGTAATCAGTAATCAGGTGATTGGGAACGGGTGTGTGTGAGTCCTGGTGAACTGGGTGACTCTATTCAGCTTAGCTTTTTTTATTGCTATCATTTTATTGACTTATTCACCCAATATATGGTACATTTAATCACTTTAAAAAAATCTTTTGGAATGGTGATCGCATAGACTGATGAGAAAATAACAAAAATATTTTTTGTGTGTGTTTGTGTTCTGAGTTTGGATGGAAGAAGTCTTTGACTGCGCCAGATGCACACACATAAACACACATTATATAATGCCCATACAAAAATAAAATAAAATGAATTATTAGCCAGAGTCTCCTGTTGGATAATTACTGCATGAAAACATAATGCATTGAGCAAAGAAAGCATCTAAGGGTATTGCTGAATCTACTGAAATTGGGTTAAGAAATGTCCAATGCACTTAAAATAAACGGGAAGTATAGTGGAGAACCATCATCTTTGAGAAAGACATATGGTTGGGAAAAAAGGTTCAGTGGTTAGCACTGTCGCCTCACAGCAAGAAGGTCGCTGGTTCGAGTCCCAGCTGGGCCAGTTGGCATTTCTGTGTGGAGTTTGCATGTTCTCCTCGTGTTGGCGTGGGTTTCCTCCGGGTGCTCTGGTTTCCTCCACAGTCCAAACAAATGCGCTATAGGTGAATTGGATGAACTAAATTGCCTGTAGTGTACGAGTGTGTGTGTGAATGAAAGAGTGTATGGGTGATTCCCAGTACTGGGTTGCGGCTGGAAGGGCATCCGCTGTGTAAAACATATGCCGGAATATTTGGCGTGTCATTCCGCTGTGGTGACCTCTGATAAATCAGGTACTAAACTGAAGGAAAATAAATGAAAAGTCAATGAAAAGTAAATGAAAAAAAATAAAGAACTCATGGCTATGTCTAATAGTGAAAGTAAGGGCATTTCCCTTTTTACTTGAACAATGAGAAGGGAACTCAAAAGATTGTAACTAAACAGCTGTGTGGCCTTAAGAAAACCACATATCAGTGAGGCTAATTAGAACAACAACAACAAAAAAACACAGCTTCAATATACTATTGAGTATAAAGATCGGACTCCGGAGCAATGAAAGAAGGTCATGTGGTCTAATGAGTGCAGATTTATCCTGTTCCACAGTAATGGGCACATCAGGGTGAGAAGAGAAGTGGATGAAGTGATTCCCCCATCATGCCAATTGCCACCATATAAACCTGTGGTGGCAGCACTGTGACCTGGGGATGCTGCAGTTGGTTAGGTATAGTTTCAGCAATCTTATGTGCCCAAAGAATGAGGTCATCTGAATATACTGAATGACCAGGTTATTCCATAAATGGATTTTTTCATCTTCCCTGATGGCACAGGCATACAGTATTCCAAGATACGGGAGATGGGAGGTGTGCTCGAGGCTGCAGGCAGAGTGCCTTAGTGTCCCACCAGTGACGATATACAGCCATATCGCACTGCTACGAGTGTGATATTGCGTTTATACAACAGTTCAACACCATAATCGTGTATATAAAAAAGAAAATCAAACATGAAGAGTCTCAAAAATCCTTTTGCACAAGGAACTACTTTCTTCCGCCATTCATTAACATCTGCAGCTGATGGTCAGAACAGCAGAAACTGTTGCTACTTCACAAACGTCACTTTAGAACCAGTATTTGAATGATTCTCTAGCGTAATCTCTAAAGTGATGACAAAAAAGGTGACTTTTGCTCACATTTTAAGATTGTAAGGTTGACAAGGCTGATGGCTGCCAACGCACTGAATCTGAAGTTATGAATATTTAAAATAGGCTCTACCCTTATAAATAAACGGCATAAACTAGTTGAAATCTAAACAACTACATCCTTGCCTAAAAAAGCCTCAAACGTAAATTATGTTGTCCAACAGCTGCAATATTTGTCAAACTGTAGAGTTTATTGATCTGCTGTCACTCTATGCAGGCAGAGTAGTACACAAGAGTGAAAAGGCTGTACAAGTTTTGATATTGCAGAATATTGCACGCCTATCAGCCAATGAGATTTGAGAACCAGACAGAACCATTGTGTGTATATATACATCCAATTATAGTACTGGGAAACACCCATACACTCTCACATGCATACACATACACTATGTCCAATTTAGTTTATTCAATTGATCTATAGTGCATGTCTTTGGACTGTGAGGGAAACCGGAGCACCCGGAGGAAACCCCACACTGACCCAACCGGGACATGAACCAGCAACCTTCTTGCTGTAAAGCGACAGTGCTAACCACTGAGCCACCCTGTCACCCCATATATATATATATATATATATATATATATTGAGTAACTCTCAATATAGTTCTACTGATTGAGAAAACATTTTGGTGCAGGGGAAATAATTTACAATTTCTTAGTTTCAAAAATAATAATACTGTAAACATGTATTGTTTTTTACTTCAACATTGGTGTAGTGTTCATCACTAAAGTGTGAGTGTGTCTGCTTAACTTTGAGCACCTTTGGTGAATAGCAAAGAAAGACTTGTATGTTCACCTGGAAAGTGTTCGTTCTAGCACCCACTGAGCTTGTATTAAGAACAGACCTTTTTTTAGGCATTAAGCCCAAAATCCATTCATAAAAAGCCACTAACTACTAAAATGCGTCGTCCCTGCAGCACTCTATTCATTATGCGGAGACACATTTGAGTGTAAACATACCCTACAAAACCCATTAAGTAAAAAGATTAGCTCTTAGCACAAAAATAAATAATGACATGAAAAGCGCTAGAAATAAAGTCAGCCAACTATTTCAAACAAATTATCTTAAATCAATAAGCACATAATTTATGCGCGCGGCAATGCATGTTGGGATCTGGCAGTCTCTAAACAATCAGCAAACTTTCCTCATTGAAAATATTTCTCCAGACAAGCCTGTTGAGAGGGGAATATTGCCAACCTTAGTATCTGTGACTCAAAAAGCCCCATATGTTGGATCAAATGGAATTGCTTTTTTATAGCGAGGATTTTGAACGGCAACAGAGAGCCGTTTCAGTCCGCCCGGAAAGATTTTCTGCTTCCTCATCAGAGTGAACCACAAAGAGGATCCATTTATTGCACATTTACCCATTTCATGTTTGTTTATCTAACTGCCACGGCCTCTGGAGGGCTGGAACAAAAAAAGCTCATTTGTTAACATCACAGTGACTTTATCAATCTTATTAAGCTGATAGGCCAGAAGCAATAAAGAGACATGGTCGCTGAGCAAAAAGTGCCCCAAAAGCAATTATATCTGAACCTTCAGTGTCCGTCTGAGACCCAGCAGTCTCATGGAGTCCAATTATAGCACCTCCTAAATGTTTGTGTGTGTGTGTGTGTGTGTGTGTGTGTGTGTGTGTGTGTGTGCGCGTATGTGTGAGGATGCTCCCCTGTTAAAACGACCATTGCTGGTCTCCAAAAATGGTTTTGGAGTGGAAATTCGTGCTACTATTTTCAACAGGGTTTCCTTCAAATTATGTGTGTGCATGTTTTTGATTATGCAGTGTGTCTAGGATATCTCAACACCACAGTCTCCCTTCAGGACTTCCCCTCTGGGTCAAAAGTACTACAGCCTAGTTTCAGCTCATTATAATTCAGCCACGCTTGCTGTACCTGCTGGAACACTTTCAATTAGAAAGGCCTCAGACAATGACCTTATGCATACAGTGCAAACACATTACAATGCTGATGACTCATCGCGTTTGTTTATACATTCTGCATTTTAAAACTGTATTTAGTGTTCTGATTATATACAAGTCTGAGGGCTGCTAACACCTTCCTGACACTGCACAGATTTTTTTATAGAAACATGGAAAATTAAATTAAGCGAAGTTTATTTATAAACTAATTTACCAGTTTTTAACCAGTTACCCTTGTTTGGATTCTTGACAGCAGTTGCACAGTTACTCATTTTTGAAAAGGAATACATTCTTTGTTCTCTGCTTAAAGGTTTTTCACCCTTTCATTAAATAAAGAGTGAATTCCAGTTCAAGGTTGAACTGAGAATCTGTGCACAAAATGAATAGCTTTAAATGCACTGCCAGCTGTTGGAGGTGCCAATGAGCTCCTGACACCTGCATTAACAAGTTAACTTAGCACCAGGAACACTGACATTTTAGCACTGGCCTTTAACATAATAAAGATCTGAAAGTAAGTAATACAAAATCCAAATATTCGGTTTAGTATTCAATCTTATACAACAGGTTTTTCTGATTCTTGAATCTGATTGGATGATAGCCGTGCAATATTCTACTAGTATCAGAATATCCACCCATCACAGATCCACCCATGTGTATTACTCCGAGTGCCAAGTGGAGGACTAAACTCACTATAGTTGGAGC
>CAIGQW010001906.1:108698-122962 GCA_903798125.1 Danio choprae | reverse complement strand
TATGCATCCGGAAAGTATTCATAGCGCTTCACTTTTTCCAGCTATAAGTGCAGACCAAAAAGTCTGGCTTTTCTCGTGGTTGCTGGCTCATCTTGGTTGTCAGATATCTCCTCACTGGGTACGTCTTCACCACATTCATCTAGGATGATATTTACAAATGCTATGAAGTTTGCCACACCTACCCGGCTACACACTTCATGGTATCTGTGCATTTCCTGGTTCATTCAAAAAGTACCTCAGCATCTACGCTTCGCAGAGGATAACAGCCAATCACATTACTTTTCCAGTGTTGCATAAATGCGATTGGATAGCATCTGCTCTAGGATATTTGCATGAAAATCCAATAAATAAATAATACTAATACTAATAATAACATTATACAACTGCAAACTGTCATGAATAAACTCCGCCTTTTGGTACCCTTTTGTTGTGCTAGGTACCCTTTCGAAAGGGTACCCAAAAAGTGGTATGGTACGGTTCGCTTTTTGGTACCTTTTGACAGTGGAAACGGCCATAAAAGCGTATCGAACCATACTATATCGTACCGTACCACTCAGTGGAAACGAGCCAATAGTGATAATGTTATGATAGCTGTTTTAACATTAAGTTATGATTGAATTGCCTCTTGTTATAGTTATGAAATAGTTTGATAACAAGCAGGAAATGTTCATGGGCCAACGACATCACCACATTGAAATGGTCTATAAGGAAAAGATAGGTGCAGGTAGCTGTATTTTGGTGCTGCATGAGCAGCTCAATAGGCTACCTCTCCCTCCTCAGAAAGGCAACATGTGGATGAAAGTCTATAAGGGCTGGTGAGAGCGGGTTGTGTTACTGGAATTTAGTGACCTGCACTTGACACTAAACTTTCGCATGAGTCATTACTCGCTAGTCATTCATGCGTTTGTGTGGACTGCTAGACGGATGTTTGAGGCATGAATTTAGGCAAACTAAAGCCCAAATAAAGATTTGAATTATTATTATTATTATACATTCATTTGTAATTACTGCTCTCACATCAAAAAGTCATCACCACTAGTGTTTTTAAATCAAAGCGAACACTGCTTCATTATCTGGCATACCGCTCTCTCCAGACATCAATAACCTAAAAAAGATGGATGTTGGTGATCGAGTTTTAAAGCCTGATATACGCTTTTGAAATGAAGACTTTGTGTGAGTGAGAAACAATGTTGCTCACTTTATTGCACGCATTTGGATGACCCATATATTCATATTTATAATATTCATCACAGCCATGAACTGCAGTGTATGTACTATTTCAAGCTGTGTGAAATACATTGCAAATTGCGATGTAGAAGCAAGGTAATCAATAGCGTATATGCAGAAGGACTTTTATCTTTCAGTAACCCAGTTAAAGCGCTTCCAGTGAATTGTATACCGTTAAAATATCGCAGAGCTTAAGGTCAGATTTCTTTAAAAATTATTGATCTTCACTGCCTGATTGATATATGATATAAAGTGGGTCTCAGAATGCACAAGAAGCACTACATTAAAGGACACCTCTTTTACCCCTTTTTTAAGATGTAAGATAAGTCTTTTATGTCTCCAGAATGTCTCTGTAAGTTTCAGCTCAAAACACCCATCAGATTATTTATTATCCCCTTTAAAATGTTGGATTTTTTTGCTTTTAACACAATGTAGCTGTTTTGGTGGCCTGTGCCTTTAATGCTGGTTCACTCCGCCCACCGTTCCCACATGCCTGTCAGCTGTGTCAGATATCAGACAGACATGAAGGAAGCAGATCTCACGTAACGTTTGTGAGAAATACTACAGTAAGAACTTTCCCAATGATTATTTGATGTATTTGTTGTGGAGTTAATTCAAGCCTTTCTGCGATGAGTCACACACAGTGTCGTTACAAAGTTCACGCACACAAACACACACATACACACAGCGGACACACACACAGCGTATAACTTTGCACTGTTTTTACACGTCAAATGTGACAGGATACACGTTAATATACACTGCTGTGTGGATATCCGTTATGTTAATGTACAAAATAAACCTGATTTAACGTCCATGAACCAGAATCGAAGCGTCTTCTTTTATAATTGTACTGACACGCGGTTGTGGTGATAAAGTAAAGCTGAAGTAAATCGCTGTAATTCACTACACACTTGCACTGTTTTAGAAACGTTTTAAACTTGTAAAACTCATTCTTGATCACATTTGATGATAATTAATGATCACAATGAGCCAAACAGATCTTTTAATCCCGGTTGCTTTGCGTACGTCCTGTCTTATGGTGTTACTACGGAGACATGTTAATACGCGGCTGTCAATCAATTCAGTGGGCGGGGAAACCGCACTCCTACATCAAGTTGCGGTCGGCCTTAAAATGGGAGGGATTCGGTTTTGTTTGTTCTGTGGACACACTATACATACACACAGTTCTGTCCAAACCGCTTAGATTTTCATCATAGTTGCCCTTTAAATTCCATTTTCTCCCACCATGTTTTTAAAATACTCCTTTACTTCAGTGGATGAGGAAACAGTGTTGTACGCACTGCACTAAAGACATCCATTAGCCTACATATTTCATTTTGTTTGTTTAGCGCAAAGATTTGTTTCAAAACTATTTATAAATCCAGCTTTAATTTCCAGGAAACTAATAAATTAACAATAATAATGAAGTGTGGTTATATCCAAACACGCGTCCTATTCTCATGCCCCATATGGTGATGTATACGTCTCCAAAACTGCACAGGTGGACAAATCTAAAGTTGTTTTTATTCAAACTAATATAAATATGCATATAATAAATAATACTGCTATTAATAATAACATAATTATATTAAATAATAACTGCAAACTCATGAATAAACTGAAAAAAGCCGCCCGAGACGAAGAAGGCATGGAGGTAGTGTTTTTATATTTATGTACAAAATAATAATTTTTGTAACATTTTAATTATATGTGAAGATATTTGTGTGTTGCTGTACATCCTGTGTGTATTAAGCAATGTGTAAGCGTTTTGGTTAGGTGCATAACTTTGGTTAGGTGCATAACTAATGCGCTCTTTAAATTAGAAAAACTCTGCGCTGCACTTTAGATCAGCTTTTTGTTGGCCAATTGCACAGTCTATTTCAGAAATCAGCTTTTGGGATCCTTGTACTCTCTCTTTGTTTTCTCTGGGTTGTCTTTGCTCTCATTGTATTGAAAAGACCTGAGTTTTCCCAGAGGGAGCTTTGTCCTTAAAACTTTTTGTCAACAAGTGATCAGAACAATGCTGGTTCAGGTTCAGTTTACGTTGAGCATTTTGGACCCGCATAGGCGCAGAATTAACATGCTATTTAAATTACTACAACAAAAACCTGGTCTAAAGTCCAGCGCAGATTTAGTCAATTGCACAGTCTATTTCCGTTGCCTCAAAATAGCAATGCACAAAGGCCCCGTTTACACAGCCAGTGAAATGTGACCCAATTCCGATTTTTTGCTCATATGTGATACAGATTGTATCTGTTCTATGACCGTGTAAACATGTTGAAAAACACATGAATTGAATAAACTAAATTGGCCGTAGTGTATGTGTGTGAATGAGTGTGTATGGATGTTTCCCAGTACTGGGTCACAGCTGGAATGCCATCCGCTGTGTAAAACATATGCTGGATAAGTTGGCGGTTCATTCCACTGCGGCAACCCCTGATGAATAAAGAGACTAAGCCGAAGGAAGATGAATGAATGTGGATTTTACAACGTGGATTTTACTCTTTACATCCATATGGGTAAACCTGGGGTACCCCTTTTTCAATGACCATTTCTGTAAAACCCTGAAAAAAAACATAAGCAAGTTAATCAAACACCTTATTAAAATCCTTAAAAGGGTCACATTAACAGAAATGGCAGTAACAGAATTGACAATTGTACAACTTTTTGGCAAAAAATGTACTTGATAGCATAAATGCTAAGATCACATGGCACTAATGAAATCAGGATTAAAATAGTTTTACATTTTCCAATGTGTTAGCAATTAAATATTTAGTTTTACTTTTCAAATTGTGGTAAAATATGATATTTGTATGATATTTTTAAATTAAAATACTTACTCAGAGAGAGCACACACGCACACACACCTCTTTCAGTGCTTTATATGTAAAAAGTGCCCAAAGTGACATCATTATTGTTTTTTTACTCAGTCGTGGGAGTTAACTACCAATTTAAAGGGAAAGTATGGTATGGAGAACTGACGCAACATTAACAGACACATTTTATTTATTAATGTATTCATTCATTTTCTTTCGGCTTAGTCCCTTTATTAATCAGGGGTCGCCACAGCGGAATGAACTGCCAAATTATCCAGCATATGTTTTACGCAGCGGATGCCCTTCCAGCCGCAACCCATCACTGGGAAACATCCATACACACTCATTTACACAGATTTCATTCATTCATTCATTTTCATTTCGGCTTAGTCCCTTTATTAATCTGGGGTCGCCACAGCGGAATGAACCGCCAACTTATCCAGCATATGTTTTACACAGCGGATGCCCTTCCAGCTGCAACCCATCCCTGGGAAACATCCATACACACCCATTCACACTCATACACTACGGACAATTTAGCTTACCCAATTCACCTATTCCGCATGTCTTAGGACTGTGGGGGAAACCGGAGCACCCGGGGAGAACATGCAAACTTTACACAGAAATGCCAACTGACCCAGCGACCTTCTTGCTGTGTGTCACGCTCGATTGGGGGACATGAAGGCACAGAAACACGAGATTTAACAAACACAAATTTATTTACAAACACTTACTAAATACAAGGCACTGGAAGATACAGGAGACTCTGGGAAGACATGGGGTGACGACAGCATGGACAGACAACACATCAACACGTGGAAAATACAATACCGGAACCAAACAGAGGGGTATACATACATGAGGGCTAATGGAACAGATGATACACAGGGGTGAGACAGGTGGAATAAATGAACATTAAAAACGGCGGGAAACAACAAAGGAATGACATCACGAGGGAAACACAGAACAGACACCTGACACTGCGAGGCGATCGTGCTACCCACTGCTCCACCGTGATGCCCCACATTTTATTTAGAACATTTATTTTTAAATAATTTAATGTAGAATTAGAAAAAAATATTTAGAGCTTTTAGAAACACAAAAAACCCCACAAATATCGGCAAAAGAAAAATTTAAACATTTTGATTATTATTATACAATGATGGAAAAAATACACTGACCAATTTAGACATCAGGAAATAATGATTTTTGTCTATATAAGACACTTTTTATATAGTATCGTTATGGTATGTAGCATCTTGTGATCTATGAAAATAAGTAACACATTTTATAAATAATCAAAAATCTGAAAAAATTAATTATAGAACCACCCAACAATATTTAAGATGTGTGATGTTATGTACAACCCATTCCAAGTACATGTATAATTGTAATAATAAAGTCACCTCACAGCAAGAAGGTCTCTGGTTCGAGCCACGGCTGGGTCAGTTGGCACTTCTGTGTGGAGTTTGCATGTTCTTCCCGCGTTGGCGTGGGTTTCCTCTGGTTGCTCCGGTTTCCCCCACAGTCCAAAGACATGCAGTATAGGTGAATTGAATAAACTAAATTGGCCGTAGTGTATGTGTGTGAATGAGTGTGTATGGATGCTTCCCAGTACTGGGTTGTGGCTGGAAAGGCATCTGCGGTGAAAACATATGCTGGATAAGTTGGCGGTTCATACCGCTGTGGCGACCCCTGATTAATAAAGGGACTAAGCCAAAGGAAAATGAATGAATGAATGAATATTATAAAGTATAACAATGTGTTGTATGCATGAGGGGTTGGGAGAGACCGCAATGAATTTTAACTGAGCAAGGAAATAATATCCTTTCAGACAGAAATCAGCTTTTGGGATCCTTGTACTCTCTCTTTGTTTTCTCTGGGTTGTCTTTGCTCTCATTGTATTAAAAAGACTTCAGTTTTCCCAGAGGGAGCTTTGTCCTTAAAACTTGTTGCCAACAAGTGATCAGAACAATGCTGGTTCAGGTTCAGTTTACTTCATTAGTTTGCAAATGTGGTTTATGCTCAGTTTATGCAAAACCAGGATTTAACTTTTTTGGATAAAAAATGGCGAAGGGGTGTTTAGCTACTAAAGTTTAGCTGCTAAAGGAATTTAAAGTTCCTGTGAATTCAAAATATATATTTTTAAATATTAGTATAGGCCTCACGGTGGCGCAGTGGATAGCACGTTCGCCTCACAGCAAAAAGGTCGCTGGTTCGAGCCTCAGGCGGGGTCAGTTGGCGTTTCTGTGTGGAATTTGCATGTTCTCCCCGTGTTGGCGTGGGTTTCCTCTGGGTGCTCCGGTTTCCCCCACAAGTCCAAAGACATGCGCTATAGGTGAATTGGGTAAGCTAAATTGTACGTAGTGTATGAGTGTGAATTGGTGTGTATGGATGTTTCCCAGTGATGGGTTGCAGCTGGAAGGGCATCCGCTGCGTAAAACATATGCTGGATAAGTTGACGGTTCATTCCGCTGTGGCAATCCCAGATTAATAAAGGGACTAAGCCAAAATGAAAATTAATGAATGAATGAAATATTAGTATCACTATGTTAGTCTTAACCCTTGCGCACTGTTCAAATTTACTACCCTTTTGTTAGGTTCAGGATGAAAACATCCACTGGATTAAACTGCTGTAAAAATGCATCGGATAAATATTTTTTTCAAATTTCTTTGCATAAATCTGTTAATCAACATCAGTCCTGATCAAAACTACTAAATTGTTTAATACAATTACAGGATTTTAACTCTTTAATTGCCAAATTCTCAAATGATGTCACTGATTTGGTGGAAAAAACACACAAAATGACATATTTAATATAAAAAGCAGTTGTGGACTGGATTTGTTTTCCTTTTATCACAGTCTTGGAAGTGAACAACTAGTAACAACATTGCCTTTGATGCATTGTTAGATTTTGTGCAGCATAAGATTTTCATTTTTTCCATTTACTGTTGGTGGCTGTTTTTGCCCTATTGACTTCCATTATAACCACATTTGATGGTGCGTAAATACACAGTCTTCGTTTTTATTTACTCCATGTAGTTTTGAGAGCTGAGATGCATATTTTGATTTTCTCAGATACATCAAAGTAAGTGTGCAAAGGTCACTCTTACAGACACACACTTTAATTTGTTGTTATACTCTATATCAAATCCAGAAACTTTTTTTTTTTTTGCACAGACTTATCTAAAGGGTTAATGCTGCCAACTGATGATCAACAGTAAAAATGACAAATTTTACCTCTTCCTAACAGGGAAAACCACCAACAATCAAAAATGCATGATTATATGGTGTCATGGTTTTGTAATAAAAAATGGGGTTATAATGGAAGTCAATTGGGGCAAAAACTGCCACCAACAGTAAATTACGGAGAAAATAATTAAAATCAATCAAAAACAATACATCAAAGCCAATGTTGTTTAACACGTCCAAGAGTTTGACTTCCAGTCCACAATTACTTTTTATATTAAAACTATGTCATTTTGTGTTTTTTCACCAAATCAGTGACATCGTTCATGAATTTGGCAATTTAAGAGTTAAAATCCTGTAATTTTCTAGGCAATTTAGTAGTTTTGATCAGGACTGAGGTTGATTAACAGATTTATACAAAATAAATTGAAAGAAATATTTATCTGATGCATTTTTACAGCAGTTTAATTCAGTGGATGTTTTTATCCTGAACATAACAAAAGGGTAGTAAATTTACTGAAAGTGTATTGTAGAGTTTAAAAAAATTCAAAGCATTTTCTCAAAATATGTGTCAAAATAAGATCTGTCACCAAAAGTCATTCTGCTGGCTGAAACACAGAAAAAGTTATGGCCAAATTAAGACTCAAAATCACGCCAGAGTGGATGAAAACTTCCCCAACAGTACATAAGGGTTAAGAACATCAATACTTTCATCTGCTCCAAAACATTGCCAAAATTTGCATTTAGAAGATATTAACAATAATAATCCCTTACATTTATATAGCGCTTTTCTAGACACTTAAAGCGCTTTACACATTGGGGGGGGGGATCTCCTCATCCACCAACATTGTGTAGCATCCACCTGGATGACGCAACGGCAGCCATAATGCACCAGACCGCACACCACACACCAGACCGAGTGATGAAGCGAATTATGATATGGAGTTGGTTAGGAGGCTATGATGGACAGAGGCCAGTCTACAAATTTGGCCAGGATGCCGTGGTTAAACTCCTACTCTTTTTCGAAGGATATCCTGGGATTTTTCACAACCACAGAGAGTCAGGACCTCAGTTTAATGTCTTATCTGAAAGACGGCGCTCACTGAGCAGTATAGAGTCCCCTTCACTATACTGGGGCATTAGGATCCACACAGACCGCATGCTGAGCGCCACCCTGCTGGCCTCACTAACACCACTTCCGGCAGCAACCCAGCTTTCCCATGTGGTCTCCCATCCAGGTACTGACCAGGCGCAGCTCTGCTAAGCTTCAGTGGGTGGCCATGTGAGAGTTGTAGAGAGCTAGCTGCCGACACTTTGTTCCTCCCACCTTGACATCACCTCATACTTCAGTTTCTCATCAAATCTTCTGACCAATCCAGTTATCAATATTATCTGACATGTTCCGCCCCCTTCTGGTTTACTTTTCATTTGATGCGCTTAGGCTCAATGACAATTGAGCTATGATAAAAACTAAATGCAATTGGCAGTTTTTTTTAAAGGGGAGGAGCTACCCTATGTCCCACACTGTCCTCACATTTCAGTTCAAATGACTTCACACATCGAACAAAAATGCCCATTTCAAAGCACTTCACAGAACCTTTAAATATCACGTGTAAAAACATTACTTAGTGTGTAATTTCCAAGCAAACATTGAATTTTTTTTTTACAAATTAGGCGTACACTTAGAAATAATTTGTGAAATAATTATTATATAATAATATATATTGGGTCTCACGGTGGCACAGTGGATAGCACGTTCGCCTCACAGCAAGAAGGTCGCTGGTTCGAGACCCGGCTGGGCCAGTTGGTATTTCTGTGTGGAGTTTGCATGTTTTCCCTGTGTTGGCGTGGGTTTACTCCAGGTGCTCTGGTTTCCCCCATAGTTCAAAGACATGCGCTATAAGTGAATTGGATTAACTAAAATAGCCGTAGTGTGTGTGTGCAAATGGGAGAGTGTATGGGTGTTTCCCAGTAATGGGTTGCGGCTGGAAGGGCATTCGCTGTGTAAAACAACTACAAGAATAGTTGGCGGTTCATTCCGCTGTGGCGACCCCTAATAAATAAGGGACTAAGCCGAAGGAAAATTATTGAATATTTATTATGAATAATAAAAGATGGTTAACAATTTTATGTGTATCTCTTTAAATACAAATGAGCTACTCCAAATGCTAAACTCCCCTTTACAGAGTGATTACAATGCTTCCAGTCCCATTGTGCTGTCATCACACCCAGGAACTGGATGACCACAGTCAGACTGGCAACAATCAATCTAGTACTCCAATGTCAAAATGCATATACAGCACTGATAAAAGCAGGACCGGCTCTTAGGCAGTTTAGCATTTTTACTGTGAGCTACTGGGGTGCATCATTTATAGTACTCGCAACAACGTAATAAAATTTTAGCTAAAAAGGCAACAACACGGCTAGTGTCACAACTGAAAACAAATGAATATCTGAGTCAGCTTCAAATTGCCTCATTAATATTTAACCGGCCCCAGCAGCCGAGACAGCTGTAATGCACTAAACTCTTTTCATTGAACTCAAAGCTTTGTTTACCTGTCTCTGATGCTAACGCTAGCGAGGAAAAGTTCCCTGTTCTTAGAGAGAGAGACGGTAAAGCATTGCTCAGTCAAAGTCATATCGCTCCGTTATCTATCCTAATGTCTTTCAGGAAGGGCACCCAGCTTCAGAACTGGCGAGAGTGATGTTCCTTTAGTTTGTGTGTGCTGCTGACTCATATTGTAACTAATGGGAATGCTACAGCTGCACAGGGGTCCTGGGAAAATGAAATCGTGTTATTCCGCACCAGATGAACAGCCAGGATTGAAGTAACAACATCCACATAACAATGCAAGAAAAAAGAGATCTGGTATCTTTGCATGAGAGATATTTTTATAACTCTGCATGCCCCGGTTCCCAAACAGTGTTCATAGTGAAATCGGGGCCCGAATGCGTGTTACATAAGAACATTACAACGGCTCATAGACATCCCTTTTCCACTACAATGAGCTTTGCCTAAGGCCTGTCATTAACCTTGACTATGTGTTTTTCCAAAGAGGGACCTTGTGAACTCCAGTGCATGTTGGTGGGTTTGTATGTTGGGTCCGCTTAGAAAGAAAGACCGGGTCAGATTTCCGCAGACGAGAAAGCCTCAGGGGTGCGTGTTGGGCCCATGGCTATTATTACTCATCACATTCTCATTCTGATATCGATGGAGAGAATGCATTTGACTATTCATGATACTGTATTCTACACTTGAATGGCCAGCACTGAAACGCCTTATGGACTAAAATGAGAGCAAACCAAAAAACGCCTTAAAGGCGACTTCCATGTGCTCGACTCATCCAGCTGTTGTGAGGAATGTACTGTTCTCAAATAAGCATCTAGAAACATGCCAGAAAATGCTCTACAATTAAGCTACAGTACTAACTAGTTCAGTGTATTGCATGTCAAATTTCAAAATGTAAATAAAGCAAATGCTCTGTGCTGTAAACTCAGTGTAAACAGGAGCATGGGATGACTGTGATGTAACAGCATGTACAATAATATCTGCATCTTTATACATTAACTGTATAGGTGTATGCTTCAGTGTGCTGTATTGTCATTTACAGAACATTTCCAAGATGCAGTATGATGATGTTAATAGGTAATAATAATAAAAATAGTAATAGTAATAATATATTCAAGGGGCGACATGGTGGCTCAGTGGTTAGCACTGTCGCCTCACAGCAAGATGGTCGCTGGTTTGAGTCCTGGCTGGGTCAGTTGGCATTTTTGCATGTTCTCCCCGTGTTGGTGTGGGTTTCCTTCGGTTTCCCCAACTAAATTGTAGTGTGTATTGGTGTTTCCTAGTACTGGGTTGCAACTGGAAGGGCATGTGCTGTGTAAAACATGAGCTGGATAAGTTGGCGGTTCATTCCGCTGCGGCGACGCCTGATGAATAAAGGAACTAAGCCGAAGGAAAATGAATGAATGAATAATATATTCAGATTTTGTTTCAGAATTTAAGGATAAAAGTCAGAATAATTGCTGGAAACAACCAAAATTCAAAAAGAGACTTTTCGGCTTTCTGTCAGAATTAATATTATGTGGTTTAACATTTGAAACATAAATATTAGTTTCGTAATTTTACAAATGTAAAATCGTTTTCAGGTGTGGACAAACATTTCTTGAAATTTAACCAAAGCAATCCTCTCTGCTTATTCTGAATTACTCACTCTCAGGGCCATTTATATCGACCATATTGGTGTTTCGTGACATCTAGTTTTTATGAGGTGGGTTGTTAGCCCAACGCTCAACTCACAACCAGGACATACACATATACACTACAGACAATTTAGCTTACCCAATTCACCTATAGCGCGTGTCTTTGGACTGCGGAGGAAACCAAAGCACCTGGTGGAAACCAACGCAAACACGGGGAGAAAATGCCAACTGGCCCAGCCGGGACTCGAACCAGTGACCTTCTTGCTGTGAGGCGACAGTGCTAACCACTGAGCCACCGTGCCGCCCATTGTCAAGTCTGTTGATTAACAGGTTTCTTTCTCTCCCATATGGAGTAAAAAAGAGTAAAATCCATGTTGTAAAATCCACACTGCACCACCGTGTCGCCCATTATTCTGAAATGCCTTTACCAATAAAAAATGTATATAAAAAGATACAAAGTCTTTCTGGAGCACTAACTAACAAACCTTTTGGCAAAATGAATTAATAACTACACACACACACACACACACTGCTGTTTTATTGTTGTACTAAATATGGTGTATTATTTTCTTTTTATTGAATTTGTTAGTTATTGTAATTTACTGTATCATAAATCACTTTGGTCAAAAGGTTCTGCTAGATCATCATTCATTCGTTCGTTTTCCTTTGGCTTAGTCCCTTTATTCATCAGGGGTCGCCACAGCAGAATGAACTGCCAACTTATCCAGCATATGTTTTACACAGCGGATGCCCTTCTGGCTGCAACCCAGTACTGGGAAACATCCATACACTCTCATTCACACACATACACTACGGCCAATTTAGTTTATTCAATTCACCTGTAGCACGTGTTTGGACTGTGGGGGAAACCGGAGCACCTGGAGGAAACCCACGCCAACACGGGGAGAACATGCAAACACACAGAAATGCCAAGTGACCCAGCCGGGACTCGAACCAGCGTCCTTCTTGCTGTGAGGAGACAGTGCTAACCACTGAGCCACCATATCGCCTCAGCTAGATCAATAAATGTAACAAAAAAATAAAAATAATAAAATAAAAAACAAAAAAAAGAGATATAGCGTGGGGGAACAAAGCCAATTGTTAAAATAGATGTCATGTTAACTAAATTAAACAAAATGTAGTCTGTGTTCATAAAATGAATTATAATTATGGCTAAATTATGCCCAGACATTTCTGATAGTCTTTTGCAGCAGTTATGCTACGTTTCCTCGAGGAGTTTCTCTATTTTTGTGTTATCCAGTCTTACGTCGATGATTTAAATCTCACCTGAATTGAACACATCTGTGTTTTTCCTCACACAATCTCAGAATAAATTACGGAGCAAATTACCAACTGTTCCTTGGATAACTCAAAGTTCCTCTGAGAAATCGGATCCCATTCGAATATGTGATTGTGGTAAAATGCATGCTTACATCTCATTTATGTTGACCTTCAATTTTGACCTTTTGTAACTAAAGCTGAATTCCCGAGCACAAATTCTTCATTACGTTCTCAAACTTTCAGGGTAAAATAACAGCTTAAGGTTCAAATTCTGCTGGCATCGTGTATTAAAATGTTCATGAAATCAATAATGAGAGTCGGATCACGGACTGCTCAAAACAAGAACTGCAGTTTTTCAGATTTGGGTGAGTAAATCATGATTTGCATTCATTTCTGTGTGAATTATGTCATTCATTTATTTCCAGGTGGATTGACTGGGGCGACATGGTGGCTCAGTGGTTAGCACTGTCGCCTCACAGGAAGAAGGTCGTTGGTTCGAGTCCCGGGTGGGTCAGTTGGCATTTCTGTGTGGAGTTTGCATGTTCTCCTGGTGTTCGTGTGGGTTTCCTTCGGGTGCTCCTGTTTCCCCCACAGTCCAAAGACATGCGCTATAGGTGAACTGAATAAACTAAATTGGCCATAGTGTATGTGCGTGAATGGGGGTGTGTGGATGTTTCCCAGTGCTAGGTTGCAGCTGGAAGGGCATTCGCTGTGGCGACCCTTGATGAATAAAGGGACTGAGCCTAAGGAAAATGAATGAATGGATTGACTGGGGACTCTAAGCTAGTTCTTGCCCTTGAGTTACTGATAGTAGTATTGTAGTCTACTATGTTTGGCCCTCGAATAAAACGCTTAACTTCAGTGTACTCCAGGGGCCCTGTGACATGTCACATCACCCCTCATACCTATCATCACACAAGCCTTTTGGCCACAGAATGACAATAAATACTGAAAAATTCGATCAATCAAAGAAGCTGAATTTTCCTTCTCAAAACAAATGTTACGTAAATTACTCAATCGAGGACACACTTCTAGCTGACAAAAGTGCGTCATTGATGGTGTAATCAATGGCAATTGATTTTTTTTTTTTTTTTACAAAGTGTTGACCTTTAAATAAAAAAATTGGCAATGGCATACCTCATAACTGTAATACCCATGCATATGTATACATAAATATAATACCCATATAGTGAAAGCAATGGAAAACATACAGCGAACAAGCTTACGAAAACAACATACACCTTTATTTAGCAAATAGAAAGGGACCATATTTTATACAAACTGTAAACTAGGTATTGTATTTATGTTTGGGTATACCTTGAAGAACTGCAGCACACGTATAAACCTGTACAGGGATTGAGATTATTACAAGTAGGATGTGTTCCTGGATCAACTTCCTTGGTGAACAATATTAGTTGTTCACTGATTTGTTGACAGGTAGAATGTTTTCTGTGTAAAATTACGTTGAATTTTGAAGTTTTGGCACAACTTAACACCAAAAACCCATAATGTGACAATTAAAACATGTCATATCTTAGAAA
>CAIGQW010001906.1:65021-108298 GCA_903798125.1 Danio choprae | reverse complement strand
AAGAGATGGGCCAAATATTTTATTTGTATTTGCTTACATACTGTCTTAGCTCTTAATTGAACTTGTACTGAACTTTGTACTTGAATTGTTCCTTCAAGGCTGATGATGGGGCTTCAAAAACAACCTCAATCAAAAAAGTCTGTGACGGTAGTTCATTTTAAAGTCAGGACAAGAATGTTGTTCCAGGACAATCGAAACACGTTAATCCAGGAACACATAACACTCCAGTAAACTCCAGAAACCAGTACAGAGCTTCAACTGCATGACAAACCCACATGAAAACAACACGTACATTTGTTTTCTCTACTCACAATTAAGGACTTAAAGATAAAAAGCACTTGTGTTCACATCTCTAGTTTGACATCATACAACACAGTTTTATTATCTCCTGTTTATGTTACAATGCGCTAATTTATTCTGAGGTTCCAAATCAGTTTTGTATCACCTTGGAATGACTATCATAAATAGTGGTACAATGCAGCTGATAAAGTTATGTATCAAGGGGGAAGTGCTGCTACTGTCACACAGCATTGCCGTTGTCAGTAGTTGTCATTTTTAGCCTCTTCTAAAAGGAACTGAAAACAACAGCTCTAAACCCGAAACCAATGGTTTATGAAAGCGTACAGAACAACACCTGCAAAATCAGAAGATAAACCTGCAATCTTTGGTAAGAAAGGAAACAAGAAATTTGGCCCACTGTCATTTTATTCACTTCTATTCATACAACTGCCCATGGCTCCCCAGTGGTCCTGGGGATACCTTAGCATTTGCAGTAAAAGAAGCACCTGGGATTTTGGTGAATGTCACGGAGGATCATTTTAAATGCTAATCACCTCATTGGCAAGAATGTTGCTAAACTGATTGCTGCTTGAAATAACCATTGTGAATATTCAAGCATTTGTATTTGAGCTAAAATGCAGTTCGATACATGGAGGTTATTAATTTTTGGAGCTTAATGAAAAATATAGCTGAATATTTCCATAGCAGCGTTATGAAGAACGGGTATCTGACAGCCGGGTGAGTAAACAAGAGTCATTTGGAAAATCCCCTGGAGCAAATGTCCAGTTTTAGACAAATATGTGTGCTGAAGTCTGTGTTCATCTAGTCTCTCTGTCCAAGTTATCCAAGCTGTGTTCTGTGTAAATATTCACTGTATGCTAATTCCAATGTGGAGCCGAACATACAGAATGGTGCAAGTACAGAAAGAAGGAGAATATTAGGGTAGAAGACAAGGAAGCCGACAAAGGCTGCTGAGCAAGATGTCCTTATAATTTTGGCACAGGGTATAAATGAAGGCAAAATATGCGAGATTTTCTCTCTGCTATGAGAAATAAACAATGTATACGGTCAACTAAAATGGGGAAAACTGATCTAAAACAATGCCATCATTGATCTATAGTAATCACGTTGGTCTCGTTTCCATCTTGCTTACATTCTTTGCTAATGCACTCTGAGAACATGTCAGTTCGGTCAAATCCTGATGTTCATGGGAAGCTCTCGCTGCATGGTAGGCCCTGGAATTAACTTAGATCAAGGGCGGTTGCATAACCTAACAAAACAGCTCAACAAATTATTAAAAGTGGGACGGCAGTTTATATGTCACCCATTCGCTAGGACAAAGCTAAAATGGTTCTAAGGCAAATGTACCCATGGATGTAACACACATTGGTAATCATACACCCTCCTGTTTGACAGCTGACATAACAGTTCAGGGGCTGGATTCTGAACAATAACTATGCATGATGCAAAATGGTGGATATGCTTTGAAGTGCTAGAGAGACCCAGAGAGTGCTTCTTATCGTGTTTTTAAAAAGGTCACAACATATTTCTGGGTGGCCGGACAGAAGCATTGCATAAGATACAGTCATTATATTTTTCCGTTGTACATTAGCTGAATTTCACATGTCCCAAAGCAAAGTCCCAAAGCAAAACCATCCACATGGATTTGGCAAAAGAAACCGTTTAAAGGCAGCCGTGGTGCCTGAAAGTACTTTTGTACATTTAGAGTGGATGGAATCAAGAAAGGAAAAGCAGAGCAAGGATCCACTAACATTTAAATGCATAAAAGTATACCGGAGGATCTCCCGGGTATGGGGTTTAAAATAAATTATTTATCCCTCTTAAAGCTTTCGAATAAGGACAATCGAAGTTAAAGTAATGACTGGTGAGATTACTAATGGGATTGGATTTTCCCTGTGCTGTGACAACTGACGGGTTGGCAGTGAGGAAGGGGTTGGGTAAGGAAGGGGACGTTGACATCAACATATTAAAAATTACATCCAACTATCATGGTCACTTCCACAGCTGATAAATCACATAGCAGAAAAATCCACTGCTCCCCAACATCTTTGACATCACACCAATGCACACATAGAAGACTGGGTTGAAAAATGGCTACTGCTCTCAAGTCACATTATGGGGTAGTTTGCACATACAATTTCACAACTAGCAGCGTAAGGAGACGTTGACTTAGCCAACTCTGATAAATGGTGTAAAATATAAACAACACTATGTACAATTTGTTGTCGACAGAGTAGACACAACCAAATTTCTCTACTTGTGAGCCATTAAAGTAAACTCACCTACAAGATATTTACTAGAGACCTAACTCTTGTCTTTATATTAACAACAGTATAGTTCTTTCACAAGCACACGGGCATGCATATGTATACACATTTCAAATGCGTGACATGTATACATATGCATGCATCGTTTGTTCACATTACTTTCCATAGGTGTTTTGCAACAACTGACCTGTTAATGTCAATAATAAATGCTGTGAAAATTTTGCAGATAGTTATCCAGCATAAAGTGCCTTCAATTGGAACATTCTTTTGTTTTCCACAAGTTTCGTTAAGTCCAAGAATTGTTATTAAGGTCCTCAGTGAAGCTTTTGGATTCTGTACTGTATATAAACAAGGATTCTTTGTTGGGGTCAGATCTCACCCGGTGCTCAGCAGGGTATGGATTTATGCTGTCCATTTTGTGTTATGGGGTTGATCTTTTCCAGTGAGACATCCGCATCACTATCCAAAGTGCCTGACATGGAAGGTGACAGTTTATCGAAGGTCTTTATGCCAGAGTCATCCTCCTTCTTCTGGTTCTCCTCCTCTTGGCAAATGATACTGTGAGGGATCTCATAGTTGCTGCTGTTGCCCTCCTTGGGAATGTGGCCCTTAGGCTGATACTGAGAAGTAGACGGAGGGCCACAGTTGTTGTTGATACTCACAATCTCTATAGCGCTGCTACCCGGGCAGAGCCGATGGCAGCCCAGCAAGATGGAGAATGCCTTTCGGAAGTCAGCATTGAAGGCATAGATGATGGGGTTGAGTGAAGAGTTGGCCCAACCGAACCAAACGAACACATCAAATGTGGTGGAACTGATGCACAAGAAGTCAGTGCTCTCGTTTGGGTTGCAGAAAGGTACCATGCAGTTTAAAACAAAAAAGGGCAGCCAGCAGCACACGAAAACACCCATGATGACCGAGAGGGTCTTGAGAACTTTGGTTTCACGTTTGAAAGACATCTTAAAAGAACTTTCAGAGTCCATGCTGGTATTGTTTCCCATGCTACTGTGGCGGTTCTTTGCACTCTCAGCAGCTCTTTCTAGCGCTGAGATCCGACGTATCTGCTTCTGGGCAATGCGGTAGATGCGAGTGTAAGTGACCAGCATAATGGCCACAGGGATGTAAAAACTGATCAGCGAGGAGGAGATGGCGTATGTCCGATTAAGGCTAGAGTCGCAGTTATCTGGGGGAAGTTCGCCATAGGTACCGTTGAGCTCTGTATAACTGGTTGTCTGGGCTTTGTGCCAATTTAGCTGCACAGGGATGAAGGAGATAAGGATGGACAGCGTCCATGCCACACTTATCATGATGAATGCCACCTTGGGTGTCATCTTGCGCTCATAGCGAAACGGGCTAGAAATGGCCCAGTAGCGGTCCACGCTGATGACGCACAGATTCAAGATGGAGGCAGTGGAACACATGATGTCAAAGGCCACCCAAACATCGCAGAAGGCGCCAAATGGCCAAAAACCTACAATCTCCGTGGCTGCTTTCCATGGCATCACCAAAATGGCCACAAGCAAGTCCGAAATAGCCAGTGATATAACAAAGAAGTTTGTGACTTTTGAGCGCAGGTGGCGAAACTTTGTGACTGCAGCACAGACCAGCGTGTTCCCCAGTAAGGTGGTCAGGATGAGGAGTGAGAGGAAACAACCAGTCAGAACTCGCTTTGACGAATCGCGCTGCGACACACTGCTGTCCAGGACTGTGGAGTAGTTCACATCCATGGCTTTTCACCGAGTCGAGTGAGCAGTCACCCCATAATTCCAGACCAAACTAAGAGTGCTTACACAAGAATCGGAGCAACTGGTTGATCTGGTTTGTCCGTAGTTATGCTGACTCTTGGAGTCATCTTGCAAAACACATATCATATTTTCAGTGTTAAAATCTCTGGAGGAGCTCAAAAATGGATCCATGTACTCCCACAGACCTTCCCGGTGAACATAATATGACCAAAGGAAGAAAAAAGACATACATTTAGTAATCATCTGGTAAGCATTTAATCTAGTTTAGAAATAAGTTGCTGTATAATTAAGACTCTTTTGTCTCCCAGTACCTTGTCAGCAGTTTGTTCACCGTCCCACAGCATACTCTCCAAAAGAGGTTAAGCAAACATAGGCAGGCGTGATGATTAGCCTTATATATGAGCTCATCGATACTCTATTGATTGGATTGTCGCTGTGTTGGTCTGATTTGTCCCCGTTAATGACAGCAGAAGCGCGTCCGTGTCATGTTGTTCACGAAGCAGACTCGACTCCAGAGAGAGAACGGGTGACAGTTCGTTTTGAGAAATAAAAGGTTCGCATTTTACATTGTTTCTGTCGAGCGAGATTTAATATTCGCTTCTTTAATCAATTCGGCAACAAAGTATTGTGTTCCTTTGCGTTGCGTTCCTGTATACATCCAGACTGCGTTGCTCTCAGCGCATCCCGAATCTACTGATCATCAGCTGCAAACGCACGAGAATCAACAGTAAAGTCACACAGTCGCAATTTGGCGCACTTCTCACGTTTCTGCCATCCGATTTGTCCCAGTTCCATTCTGAGTCTGAAGAAAAACATCTTCCTTCAATAAGTTTTCCATAAAAGTGATTTTAACGCGTCAGCCCTATACGGAAAGGCTGTTGTTGTCCCGTGCACTTCATGTAGAATTACAGCTCATACTCGCTCGTCCTGTCGCGCGCATCACATGTGAATTAGCAGTTGCAGTGGAGCGTGTATACCCGTGCAGTGTCAACTTTGCATTGCATTACTATAAAATAAATAAACGAATAATTCCCAATAAAGAAAAATCATTTTAAAAGAGAAAAGGAAAAGCAACGATTAGTCTAAGAAGTATCTATGCTTTCCGTTTCAGCACGTTTACAATTCCTTAGCATATCTGCAAATAGTCTTGTACATCTTCGAGTTAGTTTTTTTGTCAGTGCAATAGTTTGCATGAGTTTATAAGCAGGCTTGCAGTCTTCTTTTCTGGGAGAGAAGCAGAGAAGCTCTGACAGGTCTCACGTTATGGCAAGCCGTTTTAACATGTACTTCTTCAAACTAAGATTGCTTCTAAGCAGTCCAGCTTTGGCTAGTGTATTTTCAATTGATAAAATTTCCACTAGCAGCTATTCAACAAACATCAGTACTTGGCCTATATAATAAGTTTATAACGTCAAACATTCTTAGTTATTGCATACATTTCTGAATATATGAAACACATATTGTTCGCACATATATGAAAGAATTAGTAGTACGTGGCTTGCCATACCTTTGGAGGAGCGGATTGAATCCAAAACCATCACAAATTGATTATTGGAATGTTCACGGGCATTTAATTATTCTTAGCTGCAAAATCATTACCCATCCACCATGCATCAATTTTATTATTGCTTTAAGGGTTATAAATTAAAACAGCACGACTATCAACACATTATATGCTTTTTATTACATGAAATTGTATTAAGAAGAACAAAAAAAAAACAAAAAAAAACTTAAAACTGGATCAAGAACGGGTTATTTTAAGAAAGACAAGGCTTAGCGGATTGTGCATGTGAAATGGCTCAATGGGGCCATCTGCTGGAACAGACTATTTTGAAATGTGAATTAGTATGATGCCAGCAATAAACTACTAACTGTATTTTAATGTAAAAAAATGTCACAATTACATTAATAACACAATATAACGAATAATAAACATGAATGCAACATTAACAACACCTACTGAATTTTATTTCTGCAACATAAAACTTCAGAAATCATTTTGGAGTTGCTGATTTGCTGCTCAGTTATCAATTACTAATGGATCTCATGTGTTAATGATGGTTAACATTATCAGTCCTAGTATTATTCGTTTTAAACGCTGACAATAATAAGGAAAATATCAAAGCAACAAATCGGCATACTGTATTAGAATGTTTTCTGTGTGACTGACTGGACTACTGATATATAATATTTCATCATGTGTATTAAAATAGAAAACAGATCTTTTAAATTTGAATAATATACTAAAATAATACAAATAATAATAACAATTAATATTAATAATATTATAAATCATTAATTAATTCATTCATTCATTTTCTTTTCGGCTTAGTCCTTTTATTAATCAGGGGTAGCCATAGCGGAATGAACTGCCAACTTATCCAGCATATGTTTTACGCAGCGGATGCCCTTCCAGGTGCAACCCATCACTGGGAAACATCCACACACTCTCACTCACACACATGCACTACGGACAATTTAGCTTACCCAATTCACCTATAGCGCATGTCTTGTGGGGGATACCGGAGCACCCGGAGGAAACCCACTACGAAACCCCCTAAATCAAAAATTATATAATAAATATAGTAATAACGAAGGCCATATTACTGTCTTTTTTTGTACATTTTATTCCCCTGTTCAGTTCTAAGTCACGTCAGATGTTCTGCTTCATCCAACAGAACATTAGGTTAATGACAGTACCTTGGACAGCGCCAACAATCGGCCTGGGTTAATAACTCAAATCCTCCAGCTTACCACAAACCCTCTCATTGGACTTGCCTGACTCTCGGTGCATGGGGGTCAAGCTTTCCATTGGCTTCAAACAGAAGATTTGATAGCCATTCAGTCAGAAGGATTTTCAAGCCCATTTAGCTTCAGCACAAAACGTCAGTAAGAATCAAGTGACAGTTTCAGGCCATAGCACAAATGAGCCTTTTGTATCTTTGTCAGTATTATCAGAGCCGTGATAGATTTTAAATATACCTTCCAAAGGTGAAGCTGCTTGATACGTTTTCACTTGGCAAAGACACCGAGGTCGAAACTTTAATTTTATCCAAGACGTTTTCAAGTAATAGGGCGTAATCTCATGAACCTAAAGCCAACATAAGCTACATCTGAAAGCTAATGATATGACATTCAGCTGTTAAGTCACTATTAGGTTGGGGAAAAGAAAAGGCCTTTCGGCTTAATATCTCCACATGATGTTTATAGCTTAGTGCTTTCCAAGAAATTCAGTCAACTAACAAAGAGGTCCAGGGAGAGGACAGACAAACACAAAGCTATTGATGCGTTCAGTCGATTCCTTGAGTATATCAGAGGCACAATTACTTTTGATGAGCAATCTTCACACTAGAATAAGATGGCTAGACAGCAGGGATTGTTTACTCAACCTAACTGTGTAAAAGGAGAGAGAGAGAGTTTACTACCTAATAGTTTACTACCTAACAGACCATTTTCTCTGGCTAAAGATGAGTTTTTATGATGGTACTGAACAGTCCATCAAATTCTAAATGGGTTTAATCTGTTATTAGAATAATTTTATTAAATTAAAGGGTCTGTAAGAGGACAAATCATTTTATGGGTCAAAGACTAAAATGGGTTTTGAAGCATCAAAACAATAAAAGTGTAATACAAGGATACGTCCTATTAACATGTACTATTTTTTCTGAGCAAAAAAAAGAATGACTATCATACATTTTACCACGATTTACACAAAAAAGTTGTATGATCTTTTATTATTTTTTTTATTTTATAAGAAGTACAGGTCTGTTGTTTCATTTTTCATGATGTTAAAACACGTCTTTGGCTGTTAAACAGAAAAAAAATGTACAGTTAAAATTGACACTGTGAAACAAACACACACACACACGCACACACACGCACACACACACACACACACATACACATTGCTGAAATTGCTCATAGCACATACATGTGTTTAATGTATGTTTTCGAAATGCATTATGGGAATCTCCATCTCCATAACTTTTGAGGTCGTCTGTTTCAGTAGTAAGACATTGTATGGAAAACTAAACTCTACACTTTACCAAACTGGCTTTTATTTACTAATAATTCAAAACCATAGATTATCTTTGTTTGTCAAATTATAATTCTCAGAGTGTAGGTTTGGACTATAAGCTGATTGGTTTATTTTAAAGCATGTACTGTAAAATCATCGACATAAGCAAATGCACAATTAATCCAGAAAACTCTTAGAAAGAATGTTTAGATTAAAAGATTGTTTAGGTACAGTAGTTATTAGGGAAACTAGGTCAGGACTGGGACAACATTATATTTGTGCTGAGAATAAAAAAACGCAACCCAGGCTCATTCTGAAAACATACCCCTATATATATTTCTGGAGAGCACCACATACATCCCAGGAGTTATGTTTTTTTGCTGTTTTTGTTTTTGCGAACCCACCAGAGGCCGCTGTGTACGCTCTTTGAGATCTCACATTTCTCTTGCGAGTGCCATTTGCGCCTGCTCTTCTCGCGTAAATCCACAAGAGGCCGCTGTCGACTGACTGACTGACCAATGGACTGACCCACTCTCCTCCTTCCCAGTGTTTTCAAAACCATCCAAAAAAAGAATAGCGCTCACGGCAGCCTGATTTTTACCACATTTTCAGATTTCACCACATTCTCACCCTGTTATTTACTTGTTTATTTTATTTTTTGCTTTTGTTTTTGTCTTAAACATGTGCTTTCTGGAACCATTACCGGCTTTCTGGAACCATTCTTCGCCGGACTCGAACCCTGTCATTGCGGTCAACTCCACGTTACGAGATATATACATATTTTAGACATATTTCTAAAGGAGCTGTTGACTTGAAATTCACCAGCTGTTTGTAACAACCAAAGTAATCCATACAGAAAACAAAACTAATTAATTTAGAAATTAAGTTATATGTGATCAAATGAAATGACACAGGAAAAACGAATTGAACATATGAAGAAAGGGGGGTGTAAAAAGGCATGAAAAGCCCAGACAGCAGCTGAAATCTCTCAGTATTTAGAAAGCAACCCTGCCTTTTGTCACTGTAAATTATTATTAGTTGCTTCAGTCCCAACATCTACATTACCAGATGATGAAGCTGAAACCAGGATGGAGATTTCAGCAAGATAATGATATAAAACACAGCCAAGAAAACTCTCAACTGGTAGAATAAAGCTTTAAGAATGGCAGAACCTGGTGGTGGACACTGGAAGCAGGGGATGCCAGTCCTACCAGGTTTGGTTGGCTTGTGGGACTCCCAAGGCAACTAATGGGTACTGATGGGCTAAGCCTGCTGCAGCTCAGGAGGTTGTGGAAACAGATACTCTGGCCTGGGAAGAGTTCGGGGAGACCATTACCTAATAACAATGGCCTCGAAGAGATTATGGCAAACCGTCCGCCTCCTCAGGACCAGTTCTATACCAACACTGCTATTGACTGTGAGGGAATCCGTAGCACCCGGAGGAAATCTACGACAGTGCTAACCACTGAGCCACCACACCGCCTGCTGTGGAACATTAAAGCTAAATTTCAGTTCTCAACCATCATTTATTCAACTTGATTATGCACATATTCAAATCTGACACGCCACGTCATAAGTGCCAACGGCATTTGTCACTGTATACATCAAGCATGGCATGAAATTTGAATTTGTAATATAGATATATTTATATGTAAATTTCCAAAGGGTCGAGAACTCTGAATTTAACTAATGGCAGTTGAGAGTTCATCATTGCATCACGTTGATACATTAATTTTTAAACGTATAATCAAACAGAAAGCAGTTATTTATCTGTTGCTTTTTAAAAATAAATTTTGATCAAACAAACTTGCTTTCAAGAGTTCACACTTAGCTGTTGATTGATAATAGAGCTTGTTTGGCATGCTGTCCCGGCAGAGAGCCCTGAGCTCAAAGATCCTTGAGCCCTGCACTCTCTCTCGTTAGCAGGGCGAGAGGGGAGTTTTAGCTGTGTTTTTTGACTGTGGGAGGAAACCGGGCAACCCGGGGGAAACCCACGCGAACACAGGAAGACCAAGCAAACTACGCACAGAAATGTCGACTGGTTCAGTAGGGACTTTAACCTGTGACATTGTTGCTGTGAGGCAACAGTGCTAATCACTGGGCCGCAGTGTTGCCCAATCTAGAAAGGAAGGGGAGTAGAGGTGGGAGGGGGGATTCTTCAAGAGGAAGATACTGAGGTAAGAAACTCTGATGACTTAGGAATCATCTGATCGGTGAATCATGTGTTAGCTAATGCGGGACCAGCCATGGACAAAAGAGTAAATTAAAATTAAAATAAAATAAATAAAAACAAAATCAATACCCTTTAAATATTAAAGGTTATATTCAATAAATATTGAAATATTATTACAATTGAATGGTTTTCTGCTTCAAAAACGTAATTTTCAGCATCCTTACTCCAGTTTTCAGTGGCACGTGACCCATTACTATGAAATGTTAATGACAAATAAACTTACTTACTCCCAGGGCCATTTATATCTGTTGATATTTAGCCACACTATATTGGTGTTTCGTAACATATCAACCCCCAATCTGGAAGACCAGGACATACACACATACACTACGGACAATTTTGCAAACCCAATTCACCTACAGCACATGTCTTTGGACACACACAGAAATGCCAACTGACCCAGCCGTGGCTCGAACCAGCAACCACCGTGTCACCTAATGACAAATATATTCATTCATTCATTTTCATTTAGGCTTAGTCCCTTTATTAATCTGGGGTCGCCACAGCAGAATGAACCGCCAACTTATCCAGCATATGTTTTACGCAGGATGCCCTTCCAGCTGCAACCCATCTCTGGGAAACATCCATACACACCCATTCACACTCATACACTACGGACAATTTAGTCTGCCCAATTCACCTGTACCGCATGTCTTTGGACTTGTGGGGGAAACCGGAAACCACTGTGAGGCCCATGACAAATATAGCTACTTATAATTAAATATAATCATTAACAGTTATATTTAGTAGTTAATTCAGAAACAGCATTAGGGTAACAAGGTAATACCTTTTAATAAAAAAAAAATATTAATGGAAAACAGAGTTGAATATGCATCTCATACATTCATTCATTAGTCCCTTTATAAATCTGGGGTACTGGGAAACACCCATACAATCTCATTCACACACATACACTACGGCCAATTTAGCTTACCCAATTCACCTATAGTGCATGTCTTTGGACTTGTGGGGGAAACCGGAGCACCCGAAGGAAAACCATGCCAACATGGGGAGAACATGATAACTCCGCACAGAAATGCCAACTGACCCAGCCGAAGCTCGAACAAGCGACCTTCCTGCTGTGAGGAGACAGCGCTACCCACTGCGCCGCCCCAATATGCATCTCAAGTTTATTTATTTATTTTAATATATATGTATTTTGTTTTAACAGAATATGAAGTTATTAGAACGAACTTAGATTTCCAGAGCCTACATTTGCACAGCTGCAGTTTTATGGTCAAGTGCCCTCATTAAGTTTAAAAGCAGTAATTGGCACACTGGGACACAGTTTTGCACTGTTTTATTTGAACCTCTTTATTTGCATCCGCAGTACCGACAGAGTCGACGCTTTTCTCATCTGAGTGATCGCTAATCATTTGGCTTGTCTAATGCAACTTTCAGCCGCCAAGAAGAACAAAGATCTCATTTAAACAGGTTAATGGGTGTCACCCAGATGTTTCCTCTCATCAAGATCTCTTTCAAGATGTCTAGAAGTCATGCAGGGGATTTTTGAGATACAAAAGGGTCCAATTTCACGTTACCACCCACTGCTTAGAGCGATGTCAAGCTTATGACTCGGAACATCAAGAACCACAAATCCTCTTTGACATCTCAGCACATATCTGACTATGGGTCTCCGGCGGGTATAAGACTGGCGCAGAGATTCAACATCAAATTCTAATCCTCCAATTGAGAGCTGTCGTATTTCAACAGCCAGGCAATGTGCATCACCCATACGGCTGGGTTTCTTGTAAAAATCTTGATGTCCATTACAGTTTTTTTCAACTTCTTACACACATTTTGAAAACTCATTCATTCATTTTCTTTTGGCTTAGTCTCTATTTCAGAGGTCGCCACAGCTGAACGAACCACCAACTATTCCAGCATATGTTTTACACAGCGGATGCCCTTCCAGTAGCAGACCAGTACTGGGAAACATCCATACACCCATTCTAACACACTTATACACTACGGCCAATTTAGTTCATTCAATTCACCTATAGTGCATGTCTTTGGACTGTGGGGGAAACCGGAGCACCCGGAGGAAACCCCCCCAACACGGGGAGAACATGCAAAAGTCCACACAGAAATGCCAACTGACCCAGCCGGGACTCAAACCAGTGACCGTCTTGCTCTGATAATATTACAAACTCATCTCACACATTTGGCTTAAATTACCTTTGCCATGATTTAATATTTTGGATTCATCATACACACACAGTTATTCAAAACCTAAAGCACTTCTTCCTTTAGCTCCTATACATGTACACATCAAGTACATATTCAAACTATTTATTTATTTTATTTATAATTATTACAGTGCAGAGTATGAAAGAAAGTACTGTAAATACATCGCCCACGATGCACAGCTCCACAAGTCCCAAACCAAGCAAGCCAGTGGCAAGGAACAAACTTCACCAACCGACGAAATTGAAGGAAATCAACATAATTGAATCAACATAAACAAATACATAAAGCACAGGAGACGATAGTGTAAGATATAGTGCTTAAACCTGATTGGTGTGTCTACAGTTATGCACTAGTGTGTGTGTGTGTGCGCACATCTTGATTGTGTTTAACCAGTTGGTTCATGTGTGTTTTCATTTGAAAGCCTTTGCTTTTAAAATGCAAGGAACTGTGTCAAAAGCATACAAGTGTGTTTAGTGTTTTGCAAATCAAGTGTGTAATGTTTTGCTAACAGTGTGAAGCTGACGATGTGATGACAGTCATGGGTGACGCTAGGGGGGGAATTTAGGATGATTCTAAGGGCCCACGCGTTTTGGGGCAACCCAGAATTACTATTAGGGGGCCCGATCAGCCCCCCACATTCAGTGACCCACCTCACCGGTCTTCACTTTCATCCACGACAAACACCCCCCCCCCCCCCCCCCCCTTCACTTTCGTCTGAGACACCACCCCTCCCTCCCTCTTCAAGAATGTTGTCATAGAATGTTGTCATAGGGCCCATACCATCCAGCGGCGCCTCTGTTTACAGTTGTGCAAATGTAGTCCGGTGTTTTCAATTCAATTCAATTCAAGTTTATTTATATAGCGCTTTTTACAATGTAGATTGTGTCAAAGCAGCTTAACAAGTTCAATTAAAGTCCACATTTTTGAGTTTAGTTCAGTTCAGTTCAGTTTAGTTCAGTTCAGTGTGGCTTAAGTTTCACTGGTGAAAGTTCAAACACTGAAGAGCAAATCCACCGAAGCGCAGCTCCACAAATCCAAGCAGGCCAGTGGCAACAGTGGAGGAAAAAAAACTTCACCAATTGACGAAGTGAAGGGAAAAAAAACCTCGAGAGAAAGCAGGCTATGTTAGGCATGGTCATTTCCTCTGGCCAAACTTCCTATGTGGAGCTGCAGTCTAGTCGCCGGGCTGGAGAAGCTGACATCCATCGTGTAAGCTGCAGGTGTGGGTAGGGCACCAGCGGGAGGGTAGGCTGGCCCACAGGATCAAACGTAGACTTGTTTTGCGCCTTGAGTGTAAGGTTTTGCTAATTGGCAGAACGTTTTAATTTTAGTGTGTAAGCAATTGAAAAGAACTGTAATAGTTATGATTAGGCTAGGTATTATTTATTTTTGATACCAGTACTGACCTCGATACTTTAAATTCTTTACTGGTACTTTTTTCGTTACCAATATTATAAAACTAACAAGATTACATAATGCATCTTTAAAAAAAAGTCTTAAAAGAACAAAGAAGCAAAATGGCTTAGTCCCTTTATTCATCAGGGGTCGCCACAGCGGAATGAACCGCCAACTTATCCATCATATGTTTTACACAGCGGATGCCCTTCCAGCTGCAACCCACTACTAGGAAACACCCATACACACTCATACACTACGGCCAATTTAATTTATTCAATTCACCTATAGCGCATGTTTTTCGACTGTGGGGGTAACCAAAGCACCCGGAGGAAACCCATGTGAACACAGGGAGAACATGCAAACTCCACACAGAAATGCCAACTGGCCCAGCCGGGTCTCGAACCAGCGACCTTCTTGCTGTGAGGTGACAGTGCTAACCACTGAGCCACCGTTTTGCCCCAATTCAAACACCAAATCACTCCATTCATTCATTCATTTTCATTTCGGCTTAGTCCCTTTATTAATCTGGGGTCGCCACAGCGGAATGAACCGCCAACTTATCCAGCATATGTTTTACGCAGCGGATGCCCTTCCAGCTGCAACCCATCTCTGGGAAACATCCATACACACCCATTCATACACTACGGACAATTTTAGCTTACCCAATTCACCTATACCGCATGTCTTTGGACTTGTGGGGGAAACCGGAGCACCCGGAGGAAACCCACGCCAACACAGGGAGAACATGCAAACTCCACACAGAAACGCCAACTGACCCAGCCGAGGCTCGAACCAGCGGCCTTCTTGCTGTGAGGTGAACGTGCTACCCACTGCGCCACTGTGAGGCCCAAATCACTCCAAATAAGTTCAAATAAATTCCAGTTAAACAGTTTCATCTCAGGGGTTTTGCTTGGACAGATTTTCATTTCCATGTGTAGATCAGTTACTTCTCGCCGAAGGAATGAATCAGCTGCCGCTCGTTCATTTTTCAATGGTATTCAGGTAATGCGGTTGGTGCCTGTATATCCAGCCCTAGTTATGATTGGTGTGTTTGTGTTTTATGGGGCACTTTTTGTGAAAAAGCTGCAAACGCTCTGTACAGTATATGGGCGTTTGAAGATTTTCCCTGAGGCTGACAAAAGACTTCAAATCGAAAAGGCTGGAAAATGGAAAAGCCTATGAGGCACCTGGTGCTCGTTTTCTCCTGTGGCAATAATTCTCTTGAGTGTATCGTTTTAAAGAGGATAGATTCCCAGGAGAGGGCTATTCATTCTCCTATCAGTGCCTGCTAATGGATGCTTGCTTTAACCTTGGGAAGGCACTGTGTTCTCCTGCCAACATCTTATACAGATAATTCTGATATCACCACGCAATTTCCTTAGAAAACACTATATTTTTTTCCAACTGATTTTGAAAGGCTGATTTATGCTGTATAAACAGTTCAGAAGCTCAACTTTCCTGTTTATTCCTGTGATGTCCAAGCTCAATTTTCAGGATGATTACTCTGGTCTTTAAAGTCGATCATTCAGAATTTATTCTTTGATGCCACCTAGATCAAAACAGATAGAGTTTTCTCATGACATAATATGACCACAAACATGCATATAGAAACAAATTTTCATTCATTTATTCATTTTCTTTTCAACTTAGTCCCTTTATTAATCAGGGGTCGCCACAGAGGAATGAATCGCTAACTTATCCAGCATATGTTTTACGCAGCGAATGCCCTTCCAGCTGCAACCCATCACTGGGAAACACCCATACACTCTCATTCAGACACATAAACTACGGACAATTTAGCTTACCCAATTCACTTATAGCGCATGTCTTTGGACTTGTGGGGGAAACCGGAGCACCCAGAGGAAACCTACGCGAACATGGGGAGAACATGCAAACTCCACACAGAAATGCCACCTGGCCCAGCCAAGGCTCGAACCAGCGATCTTCTTGCTGTGAGGTGACAGCACTACCCACTGCACCACCACGCCGCCCTAGACACAATTTATGAACTATTAATAAATAGTAAATAGGTTTTTTATATTATGCATAAGTTAAAGGAACACTGTTCACTTCTTTTTTGTTTGTAAAGTGGCTCATTTTACAAGTTCCAGTTGGTTTTACCATTTTTTAATCCATTCAGCTGATCTCTGGTCTGGCACTAGCACTTTTAGCTTACCTTATCATAAATGACTGAATCAAAATATAACATTAGCATCTCGCTCAAAATTTTCAAGAAAATAATGTTGATAATTTTTCTTTTTAAAGATTGACATGACTTTAGCTACATCATGTACTAAGATTGACAGAATATTAAAAGACTATTTGTCAATATGGCTAAGAACTATTCTCTCATACTGGCATAATAGTTAAAGGTGCAGTATGTAAGTTTGACACCCAGTGTTTACGCCCAGCAAGGGGGTGCTCAACCTGCGGTCTGTGTGGGACCTAATGCCCCAGTATAGGGAAGGGGACTCTATACTGCTCAGTGAGCGCCGTCTTTCCAATGAGACAATAAACCCAGGTCCTGACTCTCTGTGGTCGTTAAAAATCCCAGGATGTCCTTCAAAAAGAGTAGGGGTTTAACCCCGGCATCCTGGCCAAATTTGCCCACTGGCTTCTGTTCATCATGGCCTCCTAACCATCCCCATATCATAATTGGCTTCATCACTCTGTCTCCTCTCCACAAATCAGCTGGTGTGTGGTGTGCGGTCTGGCACAGTATGGCTGCCATCGTGTCATCCATGTGGATGCTGCACACTGTTGGTGGATGAAGAGATTCAACAGCAAGCGTACACAGCAACCTCTGGTGGATTTGCATAAATACCACCATTGTCCCCAGATATGTAAACATATCTGTAATAAGTCTGGGTTGTATTTAACATAAGCATATTCTAACAACCTCTTTAATACCTCCTGTCTACATGTTATTTCCAGGGTGGCACGGTGGTTCAGTGGTTAGCACTGTCACCTCACAGCAAGAAGGTCGCTGGTCCCAGCTGGGCCAGTTGTCTTTTGTTTTGGAGTTTCCATGTTTGACCCATGTTCTTATGGGTTTCCTTCTTGTGCTCTGGCCCCACAGTCTAAAGACGTGTGCGAACGTGAGAGTGTATGGGTGTTTCACAGTACTGGATTGCGGTTGGGTGAAACATATGCTGGAATAGTTCATTCCGCTGTGGTGACCCTTGATAAATCAAGAACTAAGCCGAAGGAAAATAAATAAATGAATGATATTTCCAAAAAATCTTTCTTTAAATTATATTTTGGATGCAGAATATACTGCCTGTTTTATGTTGAATCATCACAATATTTGAACACAGGCACCTCGATCTTTCCACTGTTTTTATTTTTTAAGATTTTCTCTTTTTTATATTTGACATTTCTATTAGCTTTTTCTTGGCGAATACAGCTAGTATAAAAACAAAAACAAATTATGTTTGTGGTATGTACTGTATTTCATTTCATTTGACTTTATTGAGGACACATAACAGTAGAAATCCAATCATTTAGGCATGTAGAACTGGTGGCAAAATATTCTGTGCACGTTTATTAGAAAAAGTATTAGAACTGCGGGGGGTGGGAATTAAGTGACTTGATACAAAGCAGAATGTTTGTTGATGCATTTCAGAAACTGCTGATCTTCTGGGTTTTTCAAGGACAAAGATTTGCAGGGCTTACAGAAAAAGAGACAATATCCAGTAAGCGGCAGTTCTGTGGCCAGAAATGCCTCGTTGATGCCAGAGTTCAGAGGACATTAAGGCAACAGTAAATCAAATACAGTAACTCAAAAGCAGGGGAGCGTCTCTGAATGCATACCGCATCAAATCATACAATTCATTTGGGATCACCAAGACTGAACGAAAGAAGACTGTAAAAGTTGCTTGGTTTAATTGGTCTAAATTTCTGCTGCAATATTTCAATTTGTTGTAAACAACATGAAAACAGAGATCTATCCTGCCTTGTATCAGCACAGAGATTTCTTTTATCAAATGCCCTCTACATTATAGAATTACACAGATCTCAATCCAACAGAGCACTTGGGATATTATTGTAGCATACAAATAATTGCATATGTTTTATTAAATAAAAGTTACACTGTAAGGTTATTCAAGAGTGTCACCTTAATACCAGGAAAGTGATGATTTGTTTAATGTGGTGGCCAAGAGAGCTAAACGTGCTGCAATTTACGTACTTCCATACTACAATCACCGGTCACTTTATTAGGTATACCTTACTAGTACCCTTTTCCTTCGTGGCATAGATTCAACAAGGTACTGGAAATATTCCTCAGAGATTTTGTTCTATATTGACATGATAGCATCTCGCAGTTGCTGCAGATTTGTCGGCTGCACATCTATGATGCGAATCTCACGTTCCACCACATCCCAAAGGCGCTCTATTGGATTGAGTTCTGGTGACTGTGGAGGCCATTTGAGTACAGTAAACTCATTGTCATGTGCAAGAAACCAGTCTGAGAAGATTTGCTCTTTATGACATGGTGTATTATCCTGCTGGATGTAGTCATCAGAAGATAGGTACACTGTGGTCATAAAGGCATGGACATGGTGAGCAACAATACTTAGGTAGGCTGTGGCGTTGACACAATGCTCAGTTGGTACTAATGGGCCCAAAGTGTGCCAAGAAAATATCCCCTACACCATTACACCACCACCACCACCCTGAACCGTTGATATGGGGCAGGATGGATCCATGCTTTCATGTTGTTGACGCCAAATTCTGACCCTGCTATCCAAATGTTGCAGAAGAAATAGAGACTCATCAGACCAGGCAACGTTTTTCCAATGTTCTGTTTTCTAATTTTGGTGAGCCTGTGTGAATTGTAGCCTCAGTTTCCTGTTCTTAGCTGACAGGAGTGGCACCGGGTGTGGTCTTCTGCTGCTGTAGCCCATCCACCTCAAGGATCGACGTGTTGTGCGTTCAGAGATGCTCTTCTGCATACCTCGGTTGTAACGAGTGGTTATTTGAGTTACTGTGGCCTTTTTTTTATCAGCTGGAACCAGTCTGACTATTCTCCTCTGACCTCTGGCATCAACAAGGCATTTGCGCCCACAGAACTGCCACTCACTGGGTATTTTCTCATTTTCTGACCATTCTCTGTAAACCCTAGTGATGGTTGTGCATGAAAATCCCAGTAGATCAGCAGTTTCTGAAATACTCAGAGCACCCCGTCTGGCACCAACAACCATGCCACATTCAAAGTCACTTAAATCACTTTTCTTCCCCATTCTGATGCTTGGTTTGAACTGCAGCAGATCGTCTTGGCCATGTCTACATGCCTAAATGCATTAAGTTGCTGCCATGCGATTGGCTGATTAGAAATTTGCGTTAATGAGCAGTTGAACAGGTGTACCTAATAAAGTGGCCGGTGAGTGTATATAGTACACTAAAAACAGTAAGCAAGCCGAATAGCTTAATTCATAAAATTTGAAAAACAGTATGCGAGAAGTACTCAGATGACCTACTACTTCAGTGAGATTCAGAGAATTCATGAATGGGAGTGAAGCGGGTAGGTCACGTGATCATGACAAAATGGCGGATGTAGTACATCCGAGTTCCATTCATACTACTCACATATATACCGTATAGAACATACTTTTCTAACGGTCGAGTAAATTCAAATTCAAATGCAGTACCTACTGAGTAGTAGGCGATTTCAGACATAGCCCATAACTTAAATAACCAGGTCCGTCATGTTTTAGAGTCCCCTTGAAACATTTCCATTGTGTTCCGCTCTATTTGCAAGTGTTGTGAGAAAATGTAGCGCGTTTTCTTAACTTGTTTGCGTTGTGAGAAAATGCAACATGTGTGTTGTCAAACTGATGGAGATCTTTTCTTCATTTGCTGGTGTTTTTTGTAATTGCATGTGTTTTCTTAAATTGCAGGATGTCAAGCTCTCTCGGCCACTGTAGTTTAACCTTGAGTTAAACACTTTTATTGATTCCTTGACATCATTTCGATCCTAGGTCCTGGATGGATATCAAGAGCACAATGTCAGGAACTGTCTGCATCCTGTCTGCTCAGCATCTCACATAGAGCAGTAAATGTGTTGATTGGCAATTCACAGGCATGAAATGAAGTCACACAGAGTCATTCTACCGTTAGCCTCTGTTGGTGTTCGGAAATTATGGTCAAATCAGGTAATACATGAGAAATGTGTATCTATCCAAAGAATAATGGGTTATTAAGTCTCAGCAAATACTGTTACATTATTGTGCAGTTTTATAGCTGCAGCACAACTCATTACTATGTATATGCATTGGCCAAATTTATGGGATTTAATGGGAAATTAATGTTTGTTTACAAAATATGTGTACTGTGTATATACAGTTGAAGTCAAAATGATTAGCCCTTCTGTGATTTCTTTTTCAAATATTTCCCAAATGATGTTTAATAGAGCAAGCAATTTTTCACAGTATTTCCTATAATATTTTTTCTTCTGGAGAAAGTCTTGTTTGTTTTATTTTGGCTAGAATAAAAGTTTTTAACTTAAAAAAAAACATTTTCAGGTCAATATTATTAGCCCCCTTAAAGGTGCAGTAGGTGATTGTCTTTAGAAACATTTTTTGTTGTGCTGGTTGAAAGTCTCTTCACATTCCAATAGTAATGATTAAAGTAAATGATCTAAATATATTTATATTTATATATATTATGGGTAATGCATAAAACAAAAAAATGTTCATCCAATTAAATATTGTCGGGCCGGCATTTCCCATAATTCTGATAAGTAGCCTAAACTGTCTGTCAACAAATGTAGATTTGTACTTCTGCGCATCTCTGTTCACGCAGATCTGCCATTATCGTGTGCATGCCTGCATGCTCCGTGCGTTTATGTGCGCACGAGACAATCAAATGCTCAATCAAAACTTTTTAAAATCCAGAATCAATATTGGAGTTACTTTTGCACTCTGGAGGAAGGATGACACCATGGCTGAAGTATTTCTTTTAGACAGGTAATGTTATGTTTTAAAACTATTTTAGTCATACAAAGCTGATGTAGATTGTGTTGTGTTACGAATGGGTTATATGCACAGAAGTGTTGTTCAGCCACTGAAATCTTCCAGCGAACGATTGATGTCACTTTTTTCGGTTTCATAAGGGTCCTTTTACAGCATCGATAATGTAGATTTTTATTTAGATTAACAACAAAGCATAAGTAAACAGCGCTGTTCCGCCTAGCCTGCTTTACTGAGGTGAAGCTGGTTTTATATTCACATCACATTGGTTCATTTTTGAACAATGACAACCTGTGACGTGGTCTCTATATTTTACCATGCTACTTTTATTATTCAGTCTGAAAAAGCATGTAAGTATGGCTTAGTAATAAGTGTAATTCCTGCACGCCGCCGGCCAACCACTAACTACATTTCTAACTGGCGAATGACATGATCTTGTGGGTTGTCTGCTGTCTTGTCGAGGTGCGTGCATTCGTAATTTTAGGAGGCGTGGCTTTGAACGGCAGAGGAGGGACTGTGTTATAAAGAAATTATGCTAACCGGTTAGCATTTTGGCAGATCACCTACTGCACCTTTAAGCAATATTCTTTGATTGTCTACAGAACAAACCACGGTAACACTTTATTTTGTTGGTCCATTTGAGTATTAATAGACTGTCTGCTTAATATCTGTTGATACTGCTCCTTCAACAGACATTTAACTGACTATAAGAAACTTTGCTAGTACGTCAACACTAACCCCAACCCTAACAGTCTACTTATAATCTAATGTGAATTAGTTGGTATGTAGATGCAATGTAACTTAAATTCAACAAACGGACCATCAAAAAACTTAAGTGTGACACAAACCACTGTTATACAATCACTTGCCTAATTACCCTAACTTGCCTTGTTAACCTAATTAACCTAGTTAAGCATTTAAATTGCACGTTAAGCAATTTAAAGCATAGCTGAATACTAGTCTTTTGAAAATTAGCTAGTCAAATGTTATGTACTGTCACCATGACAAAGATAAAAGAAATCAGTTATTAGAAATTAGTTATTAAAACTATTATGTTTAGAAATGTGTTGAAAAAATAATAATAATTCAGGCGGGCTAATAATTCGGACTTGAGAAAATGTGTATGTATAAAAATATATAATAAAAATAATATATGAATATGTGTAAATATTTGTTGTATTTTATGTATTTGTATTTATTTATAACTCTATTTTTATTTCTAACAAATAGTTTTTATTTTAAGTTTTTTTCACTGCCATAAGACAAAAATGTGAGAATAAATGAAATATAAATAAATTTATATTTATAAATAAAAAGTCTCTAAATGTTTACTGACATCACGCGGCTTGAAGCATTTATGCAGTTAACCTTGCATATTTTTAACAATCTAACATTTAGTCAAATTAATAGATTCTTATCATCAGTAAAGTTATTCTCGTAACAACAGAAGGGAGTGCAGGTAGTAAATCATTAATTCATGAATGTCTCAGTAGGCTCAGAAGACATTTGTACTAAAACACCAAGGAATGCTACTATATTGCTCACTAGTGATGTAACAGTTCGCAAATCTCACGGTTCGGATCACACTATGGGTTTTGAGTCACGGATCGGACCATTTTTCGGATCAGGGAGGAGACAATGTCATTTGCTTTCCATTTATACAAAAATATTACTGCAAAAACCATTGGTTTTAACAAACAGAACTTAGAACCTGTAATTTGAATAAAAATAAAAATCAAGAAGGAAAAGGAAAATATTCAATAGGAAAAAGGATCTTTGCTACTGTTGCTGATAATGATAAATATAGAAATCTAACATCTTGTACAACATATCGTATTTATTTTCAATTAATGATTCAACAATTCACACATTTTCAATTCAATTCAAGTTTATTTATATAGCGCTTTTTATAATATAGATTGTGTCAAAGCAGCTTAACAAGTTCAAGTAAAGTCCATGTTTTAGAGTTTAGTTCAGTTCAGTGTGGCTTAAGTTTCACTGCTGAAAGTTCAAACTCTGAAGAGCAAATCCACCGAAGCGCAGCTCCACAAGTCCCGATCCGAGCAGGCCAGTGGCAACAGTAGCGAGGAAAAAAACTTCACCAGTTGACGAAGTGAAGGAAAAAAAACCTCGAGAGAAACCAGTCTATGTTAGGCACGGTCATTTTCTTCTGGCCAAACTTCCTATGTGGAGCTGCAGTCTAGGCGCCGGCTGGAGAAGCTGGACATCCACCGTGTAAGTTGCAGGTGAGGGTAGGGCACCAGCGGGAGGTACATAAAACTTCATGTTTGATTATCGGCGGATCATTTTTGAAAGCCTAATCAGTGACATAATTTTGATGGTTGTTTGTCGCCACCTATTGGTTACACAAAGTAATTGCTAGAACATTCACCAGCGTCAAGTTCCATTAAATGGTGATTTTAATCTTTACCATAAACATCGGTGTTTATATCTGAACTATAAACTGTTCTCCCAGTACTTCTGTCATTTAATTGTTCGTAACGAACTGAAAAAGTGTAAAAACGGAATCTCTCTCGATCAAACGCCGATTTGAATGCAGCGCTTCGAAGGATTTATAAACATGCAAATCATTATCATTTATCATTCATGTTGCGCGGGTTTGAACTGAGATCACGATCTTTTAATGATTAATTGTGCAGCTCAAACTGAATCCATTAATGCAGGCTAAACAAATTGTGACAGAAAACACCTTTAATTAATAGCCTAAGAAAGCATTTAGGTCCCACCACAACTTTTTTCTCATCATTATATTTTACAGGGAAGCCAAAATGCTTTCATACACGTGATTTGAATGAGGTGATCTCTCTGCAATTGTTATAAATGTTGGATTAACTTACAAGTTCAAAAAAGTTATTAATCCGCGGGTCACGTGCGTTCCAAACTGTGGGTTGTGATCCATACAGATCACAGATCAACCCTGATCCGTTACACCCCTATTGCTCACCCATGTTAAACAATGAGCACTTTACCACCAGTCTTGCTAATATGGTTATTTTTGATTGCTTGGGTACTATAATTCATTCATTCATTCATTTTCCTTTGGCTTAGTCCCTTATTTATCAGGGGTCACCACAGCAAAATGAACTTCCAACTATTCCAGCATATGTTTTACGCAGCGGATGCCCTTCCAGCCGCAACCCAGTACTGAGAAACACCCATAGACTCTCAAATTCACACACACAATCATACACTACGGCCCATTTAGTTTAATCAATTCGCTTATACTGCATGTCTTTTGATTGTGGGGGAAACCGGAACACCAACACGGGGAGAAGATGCAAACTCCACACAGAAATGCCAACTGGCCCAGCCGGGACTTGAACCAGCGACCTTCTTGCTGTGAGGCGACAGTATTAACCATTGAGCCACCGTGCCGCCTGTACTATAATACATTTAGTTAATAACACACAAAATAGTTACATTTATGGCAGCACGATTCTTCTTGAAAATATTTTTTACAATTATTTTATTCCTCTGATGAATAGCTCAACTTTCAGCATCACTAGTCACAGCAACCACCAACTACACACACCAGCACCACTCACATTTTTCTGTACAAAGTCTAGTTATAATTATCAATTGTATTTTGTCCCTCAAATCAAAATGGGACAAAATACAAATCAAAATATTTCATAGACTAGTTTTCCATGTGGCTGACACATGTATAGCATGCAAATGAGCGCAATCTAATCGTAAGAAGATTAGACATGGTTTTTGGATTGTATCATTTCAAATGACTTTCTTTGTCTAGTCAGAAAGTCCTTGCCTTCTAATCAGTCGGGAAAACATGAGGAGGCAAAAGCAGACATTTACCGAAGTAATGAGTGTCCCTAATGACACTAAGTTCATTTAATTTGTCCTCAGGGTGGTAATAATTGGACTCCATTATGACCCCGGTACCATAATTAAACCACTGCCTGGTGATATTCTACACACTGGCATGTAGTTGTCAGCAGTGATTATCAGCAGCATGAGGAAGGGAGTGACGAGCAACAACTTTTCTGGTACCCACAACGAGAAGCCTTTTCAAAGGCAGCTACTGTTTTTTTTTTTTCCCAGAGTATGATTTGTCATAAGAATAGCAAAGCAATGCAGACAGATCCATTAGCAGGCCAAAAGTGCTCAGGGTGGGAGAGCAGATTAATCAAACTCCTCTACCATTTCAGTGTTTGCTAAATTGGATCGACGAAAGGGCCTGCATTTCAAACAGCAACCAGGATGCGGTTTGACTCAAGGCTATGTGGCCAACAAGTGACCTTGGCATTTAATCATCAGCCGTTTCAACTTTGATGTTCTGACTGACATTTCTGGCAATCCAATTTACACCAGTTCACACTTTTAACGACTGGTCAATTTGTCCAATGCATTACAGGCATATTTTATTATGAAAACTTTGGAATATACTGTTGGATGCTTTGTTTTTATTTCACTGGCCAGCTAATATGGCTAAACCCCAAACTAAATACAGTGCTCAGCATATACGAGTACACCCCCCACAAATCTCATATTTAAATAAATATTTTCTATAGGATTCATTTATTTTCTTTTCGGCTTAGTCCCTTTATTAATCTGGGGTCGCCACAGTGGAATGAACTGCCAACTTATCCAGCATATGTTTTATGCAGCGGATGCCCTTCCAGCCGCAATCCATCTCTGGGAAACATACACACTCACTCACATACACACTCACTCATACACTACCACCAATTTAGCTTACCCAATTAACCTATACCACGTCTTTGGGCTGCGGAGGAAACCGGAGCACTCGGAGGAAACCCACACGAACACGGGGAGAACATGCAAACTCCACACAGAAATACCAACTGACCCAGCCGAGGCTCGAACCAGCGACCTTCTTGCTGTGAGGCGATTGTGCTACCCACTGCGCCACCGCATCGCAATTCTATAGGATGCTTTACAATATTATATTTGGGCATATACATTAGTTTAGGGCCTCACGGTGGCGCAGTGGATAGCACGTTCGCCTCACAGCAAGAAGGTCGCTGGTTCGAGCCTTGGCTGGGTCAGTTGGCGTTTCTGTGTGGAGTTTGCATGTTCTCCCCGTGTCGGCGTGGGTTTCCTCCGGGTGCTCCGGTTTCCCCCACAAGTCCAAAGACATGTGGTATAGGTGAATTGGGTAAGCAAAATTGTCCGTAGTGTATGAGTGTGAATGGGTGTGTATGGATGTTTCCCAGAGATGGGTTGCAGCTGGAAGGGCATCCGCTGCGTAAAATATATGCTGGATAAGTTGGCGGTTCATTCCGCTGTGGCGACCCCAGATTAATAAAGGGACTACGCCGAAATGAAAATGAATGAATGAACATTAGTTTAGTCAGTACCAAAGCCAAATCTGGAGCTTATCTAACAGAATAACTTACAAATAATGGTTCAAAAATTAGTAGCCCACATTTATATGTTAGGGAAAAATATTAAATAACATTTTCAAAAATAGCAAAAATCAATAGAAACAAAAAATATATGAAATTTTCTTGAAATGTTGTAGTTTGTCATTATTTTGCATAAATAATAAATGTATAATCTTTCCATTTTTAAAGATGTTGTGACTAAAATATTACTATATTAATATATTATTAATATTAAACATTATTGTATGATTAATACTAAACAATATTATGATTGAACATTATACTAAACCCTCATTACACCAAACATTTTCAGATGATAATTGGCTTTGCTTGAGAAGATGAGAACATTTCAAGGGAGCAAATAAATTGGAAATTGTGAAAAAGCATACACTTTGATAGCTTATGTAAGAATGACAAAATTAATATAAAATTATTATATGTATTTGTTTATATGGCAAAACATTTTTTTTTTTTTTTTTTACCAAGAAGGTCCATACAGATTCCAAAGGCAGATACTGATAAGATCAGGGCCTGGTGTGTGGACTTTGGGGGGTTTATGATGTAGTCACATGTTGATTGGTCAGTTTGTATGTCTTAGCATTTGGGCCTTGGTCACATGGTCAAGAAAGATACAAAATAGTTGGTGAACTTTGCTCTGTCTCTTTTTCCTGCTCTGCGCTTTTCCGGCTCTGCTCCTCTCCAGCTCCAGATCTTCTCTTACTCTACTGCTATCAGGCTATCTTCGGGGCCTACTCTCTTTGTCTCTCTCTCTCTCCCTCCCCTGTCTCTGCCTCTCTCAGGTTACTTTATTTTACATTTAAGCTGGGTACAATTTATGTCATATGTTTTTTCATGATTTCATTTTTAATAATTTTATACAGTTATTTTTGTAACTATTTCAGTTGTAACCATAGAGAATTATTGTCATTAAATCATTTCATTTTCAAGTATTTGTTAATTACATCAACACTTAATTGCTCCATATTGCAATACAATACAATCACATAACAGCAACGCTCTGCCACATTTTTAGCTATTAATAATGCCCTTATTTCCGTTTTTGGTATAAGATTGTAGAAGGATGGTTTGTCTAGAAATGTACAGTTTTTCACCATCATACTGATAACTTTTTAGTCATTCTGCAAACTACAGTTCGAACCGCTGTAGTTAAAAATACCATTCCTCACACTTACACAAATCATCAAGATCATGAAGTAAATTAACTGCTTTTTGATTAGGTCACATTGGATTGTCTATAAGAAATGAAACATGTCTAACTCTCCCTTAAGCTGGCTTTGTGAAATAAAGGTTGCTCTGTGTTCCCTATGCATTTTGAACGTGGTTAAAAATAGCCCAGAGTCATGTGACAACAAATATCATATGACACCAAAGAGCATTTGGCAGCAATTCAAGCACAGCGTGTGCATTGAATATGGGGTCATATCGCCAATGTAACCATTATGAGATTTCCACTTTCAATACTGACCTCTTTTATTTGTCCTTGCCTTCCTTTAGATAATGTGATTTTTTTGGCAGTCTCTTTTAATTTTTTAACCTTTATGCAGCAGATGCCCTTCCAGCTGCAACCCATTTCTGGGAAAAACCCATAAACTCTAGCATTCACACACACACACACACACACACACACACACACACACACACACACACTCACACACTATGGCCAGTTTAGTTCATCCTAAAGCGCATGTGTTTGGACTGTGGGGGAAACTGGAGCACCCGGAGGAAACCCATGCCAACACGGGAGAACATGCAAACTCCACACACAAATGCCAACTGGCCCAGCCGGGACTTGAACCAGCGACCTTCTTGCTGTGAAGCGACAGTGCTAACCACTGAGCCACCATATATAAGACTTCGTATAACAAAAGTATAACACATTATAATATTGCTTATAATGTTCAGGATAATGTAAAAAGCCTTATCACTGAAACTACAGTCTCAAATAGCCCAATATACTCACACTCTTAAAAATAAAGATCCTTTATTTGCGTTGATAGTTACACGAAGAGCGTTTAACAAACCATTCTGTTCTACAAAAGTCCAATCTTTCTGAAATTCTAGGTAGATGAAAAATCATAATTTAGGAGGGCTGAAAGAAGTCTCAAGTTATTTTCTTAGATCCCATTTAGTATACAGCACCTTCTGCATAACATTCATCGCCATTGACGTGAGATATGAACATAATTTTTTTTCAACCCAGGCTCATTCTGAAAAGTACCGCTATATACATTTCTGGAAAGCACTAAATACGTCCCAAGAGGTATGTTTTTTTGCAGTTTTTGTTTTTGTGAATTGACCAGAGGCTGCTGTGTACGCTTTTTGAGATCTTGCGAGTTTATAAATTTATCTCGCGAGTGCCATTCGTGGCTGCTCTTCTCATGTAAATCCACCAGAGGCCGCTGTCGACTGACTAACTGATCGACTGACCCACCCTCCTTCTTTCCTAAACCCAACCAGTAGTGTTTTTAAAAGCACCGATTAACCCGCTCACCCACTTCCCTAAACCCAACCGACAGTTTTCAAAAAAAGAAAAGCCCTTGCGGCAGCCTAATTTTTACCACGTTTTCAGTTTTTATGACATTCTCACCCTTCAATTTACTTGTTTTATTTAATTTGTTTGTGTTCTGTTTTTGTCTCACCCGCTTTCTGGAACTGTTCTTTGCCAGACTCAAACCGCATCGTCATGGTCAACTCCTCTCTGCGTCTCAAGTCCACTGACGTACATGGCAAGCTACTGGACAAACTGGTAACAGCAGGAAAGCCATACGGAGGTAAGCGGTCAGCTGGTAAGCGTGAAAAGGAATGCTTTCATACCACCCCGTAGCGTTCATTTTAAAGACAAAATGCAGCCATACGTACTTCTAGCTACATAATTTGCGATCTCCAGAAATGTATATAGGGCTTACGTTTTCAGAATGAGCCTATGTTGTTGTTTTTTCGTTTTATGCAAACCAAAGTAATAGAAAAAAAATACTTCAGCAACACAGGCTCATTAGTGATACGTGCCCAGGGCTGCATATTTGAGAAACTGCAAATATGACCTGACATACGACTGACTGCATTTTGTTTGTCAATGGAAGCTACAACTTTTGTTGCTTTTCATGATACCACTGACCATTTACCTCAACCCAGGCTCATTGTGAAAACGTACCTCTGGATAAAAAAAAAGTTTTTGTTTTCTCGAATCCACCAGAGGCCGCTGCGTACGCTTTTTGAGATCTCAAATTTCTCCTGTTCTTGCCATTTGCTCCTGTCATTCTCACGTTAACCCACCAGAGGCCGCTGTTGACTGACGGTTTGACTGAACGTCTGACTAACCGATCGACTGACCCACCCTCCTCCTTCTCTAAACCCAACCAATTTTATTGATTGGCCCACCCACCCACCCACTTCCCTAAACCCAACCAACAATTTTCAAAAGCAATCCAGGAAAAAGAAAACACCTTGTCTGTTTTACCACATTCTTTAGGATTCTGTTTTCATCTTACCTGATTTCTGGAACTGTTCTTCACCAGACTCAAACTCTGTCATCATGGTCAACTCCTCTCTGCGTCTCAAGTCTGCCGATGTACATGGCAAGCTAACTGGACAAACTGGTTACAGCAGAAAAGCCATCATACGGAGGTAAGCAGTCAGCTGGTAAGCGTGAAAAGAGACGGCGTCATACCACCCCATAGCATTCGTTTAAAAAATGTAATGCAGCCATACAAACCTCTGGCCACGTAACCTCCAGAAACGTGCATAGGGCTATGTTTTCAGAATGAGCCTGTGTTGGTTTACCTCCTTATAAAGCGTTATCCCTGGGACGTGGAGCAGACTGGGGTTCCAGTCCAGCAAAAGATGATTCCAGAAACCTGCAAAAACAAAATATATATATTTTAAAAAGCAGTGGGAAATTGGGGTAAGGGCATGTGGCCGCAATAAACTTTTCTCTTCTAGTTTGCTTTAGAAAACACTATCACTTGGGTTTGAAAAAGGGGCTATGTGGGTCAGTCGATATGAAGCTTCTCAAGGACGTTCACAAGCAGGACGTGTAAATGGCACATACAATGAGCAAATGTGGCCCAGTGAGGTATTTGAGATCCGCAAAAATATACACAGTGGCCTCTGATGGATTTACGAGAAATACCATGTATTAGAAAACATGGCCAAGCAGATGTAGCCCCTTGCACGCATTTCACGGTTCCCAAAAATGTAGCCCTGGGCATGTATCTTCAATGAGCCTAGGTTATCATTTAAGGCTGCTGAGTCTGCTCAGTGGCCACATTCATAAGAGAAAAGATTCTAGATCAGATTCTACAGAAATGTTTGGACAACATGCAAACATCATTAAATACCCTTCATATTGAAATAGCTATAAATGCCACAGGGTTTGATTGACCTTTTTTATTATTATTATTATTATTATTATTATTATTATTATAATTATTATTATATATATATTTTTTATGTTCAGTGAGAGAAATATATACCCTGTATTGGGCTGAACAAGTGCACTGAAGTCAGGTTGAATATCTGAGGTGGATATGGGATGATCAACAAATGATCATCACTGAGAGAGAGGATCTGTATCTGGATTTGGTAAATCATTAGTCTGAGGTAATTAGTTTACCGTTATTACTGTGTCTATTCCATATAAAGTGTGAAGCTGCTTGGTTGGTTCTTGTCACATGACTCGAGGCTCCCTCGCAGCAAAGCTGAGATGATTTCAACTCGCTGCATATTGAAAACATGATCATGCCATACCGCTTATGCATCACTTCTTTTTTACCATTTGAAATAACAAACTTGAGAGCACAAAAGTCACAATATGTGATTGGCCCTTTTTGTAGACATCAGATCTGCGCATTCCACAATCACATTTTAAATGATTTAAATACTTCATACAGGCTGATCAGCAGGCCGCATGTGGCCCAGGGGGCGTAACATGTCCAGGTCTGGTCTAAACTCCTTTATATACTTCTAAAACAAATGAAAAATAACATGGTTTATTTTTTTATCCAGCCAAAACAAAGTTTTTGGCAGATCAAAACAGCTCAACAATGCGAACATTTTGGGGGGAATTGTTCCTAAACACATTTGAGCTACCAATTATTGCCAATTATGCAGTCAGTGAGTATGTCCTGGAACTCCACCTTCTTTGACGTGCTTCGTATCCACGGGGTTCAGAGTCAGACAGAACAACATCCAAGCAACATGAAAACACTGGAGGGTCAAGTAGCAAAGCTGGTACAGATGTATTTGCAACTGTACGATCACTCACGGAAAGACTCGGAGGGATTAACACCAGACGAGGAGCACAACTGCGTGCACCATGTCTGATAAAGTTGTAAACATTGTTCCATTTGGTGTCTGTCCCTGGCAAATGTAAAAAAAAAAAGTGACATGCCGTGGTGGTGCTTCTTGTCTGTGAAGGCTGTTTGCTAGATGTTTATGAAACTGTTCTTCTATCTCAGCCACCATTGTTGTTGTGTTTAGCAGTACACTCAAGCAATGAGAGAAATTAAAACCCCACCTACTGCAATGTGGGGGTGTCAGAATGTTTGAAAACATTTATTTATTTATTAATTTTCCTACAGCTCAGTCCTTTATTTGTCAGCGGAATGAACAGCCAACTACTCCGGCATATGTTTTACGCAGCAGATGCCTGTTCAGCCGCAACCTAGCACTGGGAAACACCTATACACTCTCGCATTCACACACTATGGTCAATTTTGTTTACCCAATTCATGTGTAGTGCATGTCTTTGGACTGTGGGGGAAACCGAAGCACTCGGAGGAAACCCACGTCAACACAGGGAAAACATGCAAACTCCACACAGAAATGTCAACTGGCCCAGCAGGGACACGAACCAATGACCTTCTTGCTGTGAGGCAACAGTGCTAACCACTGAGCTAACCACCACCGTGCCACCCTGTTCAAAAACAGTGTCATTCAGCCTTTTTTAAACTTATTTTTGCCCTCAAATGAAGAACGAAAAAGAACTCAAGTCCAAACTACTGCCTGCCTGCCTGCCATACTAAGCAGCACTCAACAGCAATTCTCCAACTCTAAATAAAGGCGTTATCACTTTTCACTTTGAAACTGTAGATCAATCTTGGACAAATGCCCTTATCCCATTGAAATTATCCTTGAGGAAAAAGCCTGATGTTTTTCTTCTCACTGAAACTTGGCGAGTTCCTGCAGTTAAATCTTCTCATATCAGAATCTGTCCAGACTTATACTGCATGTCTTTGGACTGTGGGGGAAACCAGAGCACCCAGAGAAAACCCACACCAACACGGGGAGAACATGCAAACTACACACAGAAATGCCAACTGGCCCAGTTGAGACTCGAACCAGCAACCTTCTTGCTGTGAGGCGACAATGCTAACCACTGAGGCACAGTGCTGCCCATAAAATATTAATAATTTTATATAAAATAAATAGCACTACATGAAGATAAGTGTCCAATAATTAAGATAAATTGCTCTCATGTTATTAATATATTATTAGGAGTTGTTTTTCTTAATTTTTGCTACACCATAGGATGTTTAATGTACATTTCAGTAAAAATATATATTTTTAATCATTTGAAAGAATTGATAAAATTAGTGACCCTTTTTTCCTCAAACATTAGACATTAGACAACATAAATATATCTATTTGTTTTTTTGGTTTAATGGTGCAGTATGTTTGACACCCAGTGGTTGAACTAGGCATTGCATTCCTGGATCAAAACAAATGCAAGCGCAGGTTGCCAGATTGAGGACCAACAGAAGCGAGTCGGACGATCGAGCCTAAAGGCTGATTTAAATTATGTTCTAAATAAAAGCAACAGCACACGATAGAAGGAATATTCTCCATATTAAAAGGAGTTTCTGTTCTAACCAACACATGAAATGTATATTTTAGAAACGGCCTCTATTATTTGCAGCTGAACAACAGAAAACTGACAATGATCTCCTCAGGTACACATCGTGGTTTATTCAGTATTAAATGCTAACAATGTAAGTTTGAATGCCATTTACATTACATTTATAGCCATACTACTGAAAGCAGCAGCAGATAGTTCACCTCAGATCTTGAAAATAAAATAAACCATTTAAAATTCAACTTTAGAACTGTGACTCAAAACCAACACATATCAGTGATTCAGCATGTGCATATAATAATGTTAAAGAGGTTTAATATGTATTAATTCGATTATAAACCTTACCATTTTGTGAGTGAGTGCATATAATGTGCTTCTGAATGGCTGTGTTTAAATTTCTGTCGTGTTTCGTCTGGTGCAAACAGCCAAATTGCTTATCACTGCAAATCTCGTCACGTAGCGTGTTGTTAGGACACGGGGGTACAATGTAACCTGCTCACCTAATGTTTACTTTCGTAATATTTATATTATTTGCTAATTGATATCCTCATGTGGAACTCTGAATCTGTGTCTCATTTCGGATTCTGCTGCTGTCCACCGGAGGTCGCATTTCGGTCACGGGTACATGCTTTGAGAGCCTTTCTGAATGAATGAATAAAATACACAGTATTCAAAACAAGGCAACCTGGGGTGCTGAAATATAATTGGCTAAACTGACCGTGGGCGGGTTAAAAGAACCAAAACAAAGACACCCATTCCAGCACGTAATGCACATTTTCAAAAAAGAATATCTGACTTTAGCATTGTTTTTCAGATAAACAAGAATGTTCACTTAGCATGTTTCAAACATATTATGGCATTTTTATGCTTTAGAAGAGTCAAAAACTTACATACAGCACCTTTATAAAAAGTTGTGAACAATCTAGTACTTTCTGGTGACTATGGCTCTCTTTCTATACGTCTGTTACTTAATCTTTTCTCTGCCTTTAATACAGTCTCCTGTGAATGACTTATTCCTTGTCTTTCAGATTAAGGTATTTCTGGTTCTACTCCTCCCTGGCTTTCTTCCTATCTTCGACAGATAATTTTGCATTTCAGTAAAAGACTTTTGATCATCCACTGTGCCTCTGAAGCAAGATGTCCCCAGGGATTCCTTCAATTTACACAACACCCCTTGGTCACATTTTTAAAATGATCACTTTTATGCAAATGAATGTCCAATTATACCTTATCAGTACACCTACTCTCCCTGCCCAAGTTGACAAAATATCTACTCGTGTGAATGACATAAAACATTGGTTTAGCTTAAACTTTCTGGAACTTAACATGGACAAAACTCAGAAAGTAGTTGTTGGTACTGTATCACTCACTGGCAACATTCCTACCAATTTTGCCTGTAAGATTGCTGGTTCTAACATCAAACCATCAAGTAATGTTAAGAACTTGCAATATTTTATTCTTCTCTCTTCTTTCAAGCTTATATTCTATCACCAAATCAGTATTATTTTATCTATGCCGTATTACACAATGCCGTACCCTTCACTGGTGTTAAAGATACTTAAACTATTATACATGGATTTTTTACATTACGCCTTGATTACTGTAATGCCCACTTCGTTGGTTTACCTGCCAGCTCTCCAGTTTACAGTACATCCAAAATCCTGCAGCTAGAATCCTTACTCACACCTAGAACACTGCTCAAATGTTTCCTTCAGCTTAGTTCCTTTATTCATCAGGGGTTGACACGGCGGAATGAACCATTAACATATCCAGCATATGTTTTACACAGCGGATGCCCTTCCAGCTGCAACCCAGTACTGGGAAACATCTATACACACTCATTCACAAACATACACTACGGCAAATTTAGTTTATTCAATTCACCGATAGCGCATGTATTTGGACTGTGGGGGAAACCGGAGCACCAGGAGGAAACCCATGCCAACACGGGGAGAACATGCAAACTCCACACAGAAATGCCAACTGACTCAGCCGGGACTCGAACCAGTGACCTTTTTGCTGTGAGGTGACAGTGCTAACCACTGAGCCACCGTGTTGCCCACTGCTCAAATAATATTATTATAAATATATTTTGGATTTGTTTTATTACTGATAGTGATAGAACCTACAGAGGAATGATCTGAGTCAAGCAGTGCTTGAGACAATTACTGTCCCATTGAGTAGTTTGTCCTTCTTTCCATGAGAAGTGTGTGCATTGCCATGGCATGCTAAGGATGATGGAGCTATTGGGAGAGAGGATGAGGATTCTAACTTGCATATGGGTTTTCTCTGTGATGTGAGCAATGTTTTCCCATCTAAGAGGCTGGCCGTCTATCACATCCACTGCCAAGTGAAAGTTACAGGGAGTTAGAACCAGGTTTTGTCGTTGAACAAAGTCTTTAGCAATGAAATTACCAGTGAGTCTATCAGCGAGTCTATTAAGGCTATGTCTATATAGTTTTACCATTAAAGAAGAGTGTTATAGTTCATTTTGACAGAAGACAGAGAAGTATTATATTGCTAGTGATAATTTACTGATTTTGTGTTCTTGGATGTTGGTCAAACTAGTCATGATGACTTTAGATGTCCAATTTGGCCACAGTACATGAATAAATGATGCTGAAGGGTTAGATGAATATAACTGAGTTGCATGGGTTCACAATTGTAAGCTATTGCGGCAAGCAGTTAATCCCCAGCACTAAGCCCTAACAACACATCTCTGAATCTTTGGAGAAAAGCATCAAAGGAGGGAAATATAGATCCATTCTTAGCCCAAACAGTAGCAGCGCAGTCCAAAGACTTTCCATTGAGCAATGAACACAAAATTATTCTTGAATCAGTGAGGTATACTGTAGTGTGGATTCTTTGTTGACACATGAACATTGTAGAAAGAACGCCTTACTTTTGGTTAGATCTCCATAATATTTTTCTGGAAATGCAAGCGATGGGTTTATTGCAGGGATTTGATTTGTTATGGGTGTTACAGGGGTGGGGGTTGGAGCAGCTGCAGCATCTAATAATGCCACGTGGAGGCCTTGCAGTATTTTGACAAGCTCCTCTGTCAGTGAAGGAGAAATGGTCCTGCCCAGTAAAGCCTGGCTTTTCTCTAGTTTTTTTCCCCTTTACTTCTGTCAATTGATGATGTTTGTTCCTTGCCACTGTTGCCACTGGCTTGCTTGGTTTGGGACTAGTGGAGCTGCGCATTGGTGGAGATGCTTTTCAGGGTTTCGGCTTCGAGCAGTGACATTTGCATTACATTGAACTAAAATTAAAAAAAACTGACAACTGACCTGAAGCAGTTTCAATTTACTAAAACTATCTATGTCCGATGTATGTTAAGCTGCTTTGACATAATCTATATTGTAAAAGGTGCTATAGTAATAGAGATGAATTGAATTAAAGTTAATTGAGTCAGTCGATGCGATTGTAAAGCTAGCTGGTTGGATTGTGTGGGTAATTCCAACATGATCTGCATGATAACTGCTGGACCATTAGGTGGTGAATTTTTCTGCAATGCTAATGCTAATTTCTATGTGAGGATACATTTGCAGGTTAAATAAGATTAGGAACAACAAACAGTAATCTTAAACAGGCAGCTTACAATCATAAATCCATTAAATAGGCAAAGGATCTAGGCAGGCAGCATAATACCCCTAATCCAAAGAACAGGCAACGAGTTATGGCAGGCGGCAAACTGTCCAAAAACAGGTAAAAGTCAAAGTACAATGTAACAGTACAAAGATAAATTCTCAGAAATGAACACCATGGGAAATCAAGACTTTGCAATTGATGAGTGTATATGGCTGTTTCTCAATACCAAGAATGGTGGGAATGCACTGTTTTTGTAGAGACCGGTCTTGTCAGGTTACTTGTGAAGAACGGACTCGGAAGACCGTGGGAACACAGAACGCATTCTGTGAAAAATTAGATGCTGTGTTCTTCCTGATGGTCACATTAACTTCACGTGTTTTATTGAAAAATTGGCAAAATTTATGAAAACATTAATACAACGATTTGTTGTTTTTCCTTACCAATATACATATTCAACATGTACAAAAGCCTTACAAAGATACTTTGCACAATACAAATAAAACAGATTTTAGTATGAATTTCAGCAAATAAACCCCAAAAATATACTTTGTGAATTTTTTTGGCTACTGTATATGGTAACTGTCTGCAATCTGTGGCAGTTTTTCAGGTCGGGTTTCAGTTAATAGATCCACGGCAACCGTGGCACCTATAACTTATTGCTTTTGAATAATCATTATTGTCCCACGCTCTTGTTGAATTTATGCACAAGACAAAGATACCAATCAACTGATCTACCAAGCGAGAAAATCTTTATTAATCAAAATGACATTATATTGTCAAAACTAATGTAACTAATATATGATAATCGAATCAATCCACCCTGTCATGTCAACCTTACAGTCCTGTTTTTCTCAATATGTACAGAAAGAATAAAAAGTGTGTTTGATAAGCACTAAATATTACTGTAGCGCTGCATAGCTAAAATCAACAAGTATTTAAAATTAGAAATTGAGCAATTAGCTGCAAATTAGAGCCTGCTCGGCTAGACTACTCAACAGCTTCTCAAGGCTGTTAGAGCCCTCAACTCCAGTCAACTTACCCCCCTCTGAAACCTCCCCATGCATTCCTGAGTATGTCCCATACAGGTGAGTGGGTTTAACAAACCGTAGAAACTCGTAACTCGTCAGAAAACACACTCTTTCATCTCTCCGGCACTTTAACCGGCACTAGCACCGATTTTGCACAATTATTACTGGCCATTACAAAATCAACACATTATTTTCACTGGTTCTTACAAAAAAAAACATTTATGAAGTGTGATTCACACAGGGGAATGGGCTTGACAAACCACCTAAGAAACTCTTTCTAAAAAAAACACCCTTGAATTGCTGAATGCTTGCTCATTTGTAAGTTGCTTTGGACAAATGTGTCTGCTAAATGACTAAATGTAAGATTATCCCATTTCTGACATCCTCTCAGAAAAAAAAAAAAATCTGTGCTTTTGTAACAACTCGTGTGGAGACATGACGAAACGGGAACACGATATTTAACAAAAGGACAGATTTATTAACAAAACACTTACAGGATACAGGTACTGGATAAGACAGGACATGCAGACAGGCCATCAACGCTGGAACAATACAATACCGGACAACGAAGGACAAAGACAGAAGGGTATAAATACTAGGTGACATGATTAAACTAATGAGACACAAGAATGAACACAGGTGGGATAAATTAACACTGAACACGGCGGGAAAAACAGGACAAAGGGATCACATGACGATAACAGAGGCACATGGACAGAACACTGACAGCTTTAAAATATTTGCTTTTAAGGCTTTTTTATTACTTGCATATTGACCAGGGCATTCTGCTTCATGCATTTCATTCGTGTGCATGCAGCATGTGCATAACAGCCTTCAGAACAGGTTGTCTATGATTGAGAGAGCAAAGTGAGGATTCTCTGTCCGTGAGAGATGTCCAGCTTGTAATTTTAAATAAATGACAGAAGTCGTATTTATTTATTTCTCTCTGTGACACTTTTTGCTATTGGGCTGACAGGGAAATGGTAAACTTGATGGCATATAAAAATAATAAATAATATTTTAGTATAACCTACATTTTCGATTTCTCTCATATTTCTCTCTTTTAGTATAGTGCCTGGTAAAAATGTAAATGTGAAAAACAAGATTTAAAGGAAGAAAAACTGTTTTTCTGGTCAGGAAGAAAACTGTTCTAAATGGACAGCGGGTGAACAAAGAGTGAATAAACAGTGGGCTACCAACAGCTGCCAAACCTTTCTGGATTGTGGAGATTTCTTTGTATGGACTTACCTTTTCAGAATATTTTTGCAAGCTTGATTATGTTGGACTATCACTTTGGGACTTTTGCTGCTCCTTGATTTTCGAACAGTTTTTAGGGTATGGCGCATTGAACTGTATGCTTTCAACAGACTGAGTTGACTGTTTGAGAATACACCTTTTCTACTACAGATATTTTTGTCATTTTTTAACACCTACAAACCTCTCACACAACTAAAACCTAACCTATTTAAAACTTTGTTAACTGCTGTTGAGGCTGAACGCCAGATAGCAGAACTTCATTGAATCCACAGTCAAAAGGTTGAAACTTCAACATTGAATCTTCATCAGCTTTGCACCCTCAAATAATCTTTGTTTCAATGATAGAAACAGATTTAGAAAAACTGACACACTGATAAAGTTAATGAGATAATTAAGTGATTAACTGAGTTTTGATGATAAACACATGCTGGTAACAAGCAGAATCAATGTGTTGGTCTACAGTAGTTAGGGCTGCCCATGGAGGTCCAGTGTGGGTCTAGTGAGGGCTTCCTTAGGGCTAGAGGAGGGCTGCCCATGTGTGGCCAGCACTAAGGGGCCATTACTTTGCCAGTGAGTAAACTCTCAATGGCCCTGCACAGTGGGCCTTATCCTAGCCCTAAGTGGGGCCAAAAAGTACCAGCACAGGCTTGTTTGCAGAGATGTCAATGGCTACAGTACTCAATTTCTCTGCCAGCATTGACCCATCTGACTGACCTTGAGACCTGCACTTGCATCAGATCTGAGACAAGTTTTGATAAGGTAATAGTTCTAATGAAAAAATAAGATTGTGGGTTGCTTAAAAGCTGCTCAAAACATTGAAAAATTTAAATTGGCTTTTATCTAACTCACAGAACCAACAAGAATACAATTTTAAGGCCTTTTCATTTGGGAAGCAGCAAGTGATGGAATCAAGTGCAGAGTGGAAGTCCAGTCAAGCACAGTGTGCATCACTGTTTCAGACATCGCTATAGTTAGTCAACAATGTCGCATTTGTATTTGCTCAAATCTAACAGATGTTGCACGGGAGCAGGCCAAAACTTCTTCAGAGGAAAAACGTCCAGCGCAGATCTAGTCTGAACACACTCTGCCTGTTCCCTGATTGCTCCGCTGGCAGTCTACATCTTTTAATATTCTCATTTTATTAAAAAAAGTGTCAGACTGAGTCTCTCTGGGCTTGGTGACCACTGGCTTGCTTGGCTTGGCACTTGTGGAGCTGCGCATCGGTGGATTTGCTTTTCAGCGTTTGGGATTTCAGCAGTGGTATTTACATTACACTGAACTGAACGAAATTGAACTTTAACTGTTAAAACTGGACTGAAGAAGTTTCAATTTACAAAAACTTCATCTAAGCTAAGCTGCTTTGACACAATCTACATTGTAAAAGCGCTATAGAAATAAAGATGAATTGAACCTGTTACTGTATGTTTATGTATGTTGTGAATTTGAAGAAGCGACAAAACCAGGGAGATGTTCGGGTATCTTCAAGGCAGAATCCTTTTAACGGGAACTCGCCGTAGCAGTGGCATTCATCGAAAGATCTCTGAGGCGTACACTCAGTTAAATAACAATTTAGTAGGCAGTGCTTATAAGTAAAAACAGAAATGTGCATTACAGGTTTAGTCTTGTTTTCCGGGCTTTGCCTGAAAGTATCACCCGGCCATTTGATAGACAATAGACACAGCCGTGCTGGAGACATGAAACTGTATTTCACATATAGGCAGTCAAACCTTATCCCTCAGAATGCATCATACAATGTAAAATGTATATATTTAAAAATGTGTAATCTTTCAATGTGCATGATATATGTTTATTTAAATCATTGGCAGTTTATTGAGTAAAGAGTTTCAACCCTCCACAAATAGCAGGTTCATTAAAAAATGCAGTGGACTGCAGAAACATACATGTTTGGTTTAGGGGGCAGTGAGTTCAAAAAAGGACTGGGAACTACTGATGTATAGTATTCATGTAGCAGGTTTTAATTGTTCCTTAGTGTTTATTGAAACAAATTTCACATATCTTATGTGGCTTGGAAATGCTATTATAATTTATGCTAAAATAAGGGATTTGCATGTTTTGTTTTTTTAGATTATTGCATGTAAATCTAGTTAATCACATAACCTGTAAGATTTGTTTCCAGAAACCCCTTCACCAAACCTTTCTGTCTCCTCACTTTGCTTCTAGGCCTGGGCTTCATCAGGCTGCATTTTAGAGCCGTTGGACTACAATAAGAAATTGCACAACAGTTCATCTGATGAAGATTTTTTTTTTTCGGTGCTTTGAAACAGACAACACATGAAGCCAGCAAACAACTAGATGGATATCCGGCCTGTGTTTCAGACACCAGGGAGTCTCTGCTCACAATCTCTGCTATTTGCTGCCTCTCTGTCAAGACTAATACACATCTTCCTTCATCGTCTGCTAGTGAGAGGCTCTTCAGCACTTCAGGATTGCTTTTCAGCCCCAAAAGAGCTAGGCTTGACTGTCACAATTTTGAAAATCAGCTTCTGCTTAAGCTAAATCGGATGTTTTACAACTTCGAGTGGCATATACACAGTTGCATATTAGTTTTCGGCATGTCTTGTAGTTTGATAGTTAAATGCAATCAAGTACAACCAGTTCTAAACCAGGATAAAACATTTATGTGGTTCATTCACCCCTAATGTCTGCTTGACACAGCTAACATGACCAAAAGAAGGGGGTGTTTTGATTACTATTGAAATTCTTGTTCCCTGATGGAGGGAATAAAAAGGTGTCCCTCATGCCAGGAATCATGCTAATGGAACATGTTCTTGGCTCCTCAGCATAATCCTGGATGAATGAAGTGTCATAGTGTCCTTATATATTATGTATTACATATAATTAGATTAGGGCGACGTGGTGGCGCAGTGGGTAGCACAATCGCCTCACAGCAAGAAGGTCGCTGGTTTAAGCCTCGGCTGGGTCAGTTGGCATTTCTGTGTGGAGTTTGCATGTTCTCCCCGTGTTCGCGTGGGTTTCCTCTGGGTGCTCCGGTTTCCCCCACAAGTCCAAAGACATGCGGTATAGGTGAATTGGGTAAGGTAAATTGGCCATAGTTTGTGTGTGTGAATGAGTGAGTGTGTATGGATGTTTCCCAGAGATGGGTTGCGGCTGGAAGGGCATCCGCTGCATAAAACATATGCTGGATAAGTTGGTGGTTCATTCTGCTGTGGCGACCCCAGATTAATAAAGAGACTAACCGAAAAGAAAATAAATGAATGAATATATTACATTAGGGGTGATTGGGATGCCCAAGGCCAATCTCAGTGAGCAACACAACATCTCTGTTCCTTTCATCATTGAATGTGTGTTGCAATAGTAACAGACATTTTCAACACCTTATGCACCTTTTGCAATCCCATGAATAGATTGCATTTAAAAAATCGATTACAATGAAAAATTATTATTTAAAATTGAAATCACTTTTCAGCTGTGGCAACCCTTAATTTTTTTTAATGCATTTTTTACAATATAGCTATATTTTACTGCCATTTCTAAACAAATGCAGCCTTGGTTAGTACACACATACACACACACACATACATCAGCCAATCAGATTTGAAAACCAGACAGAACTGTTGTTTATATAAATATATATATATGGCTGTGTCTCGTCACATATCGCACTGCTACTCGTACATATCTCCATACATGCATAAAAAAGTTACACCCCCAGTGCATTACTTTCCTGTTAAGATGGGGCTTTTGTCTGTGTCTACAATGTCTGTGTCTACTATGAATCTCACCCAGTGCTCCTGGGGCTAATAGAGGCTTGAGCCATTGATTGCAGATGAATACTGTTATTAGAGAGCATTTAACAGCCCTGTATGTCATATGTTCAAAACAATTAAATATTGTTGTGCATCAAATATAACACACACACACACACACACACACACACACACACACACACACACACACACACACACACACACACACACACACACACACACACACACACACACACACACACACACACACACACACACACACACACACA
>CAIGQW010001906.1:46339-64921 GCA_903798125.1 Danio choprae | reverse complement strand
CACACACACACACACACACACACACACACACACACACACACACATAGTATAAATCAGCCAAAATTTCCTTGAATTTGGGTCAATAAAACTTGTAAGGCACTCCTGTGTCACATATTTTATTGATTTTTTTTTAATGGAAAAAAAAACATATATAAATGTAGGTTTTATCAATGGACTGTCTTTTTTTATTCTGATGCCTTATTTTTATAACATAGAGACGGTAGAAAACCAATGTCTCCAAATGTGTAGTCAGGGGCATGGGAAGATAGCATCTGTCTGAGCTGAAGCTTGTTAAATCAGGCTCTCTTTCGGGTAACACAGCTCTGTAGTGTCTGCTAGAAACCATGTGAGTCTCCATGGATCCAGTTGATTTGCTTCCCAACTCACCTTAAAATAACTTCCTGCCCACATACCACGCTTCACCTGCCTTTCGCTGCTGTTTCAGGATCATGAAACGGAATTTTGTATGTGCAGGCCACAGGGCTACAGGTACCGTATGCCTATATTTTTTGTACATTGCATATATAGTACTAGCACTATATGCAAATGCCATCTTTATTTTATATAGGGCTTTATACAATGTAAATTGTGTCAAAAGCACTTTATAAGGATTAACAAGTAAGATAATATTATTTAATTTTGTGGGACATTTGGTGTTTTTCAGTTCAATACTAATGCCACTACTTTTTTTACTTGCATTAAAAAATGCCTATTGGAAATGCTGATATGCACACACATTTTGAAAAACAAAACAAAACATGAGGCACAACTGTGCAGGATATTCGTTTTATCCATTAAACTACAATAGAAACACATTTACTGATATACTTGTCAACCCTCCTGTTTTTCCTGGGATTCTCCCGTATTTTACAACTCTATCCCACTATCATCCCGTAAAGGTATTTTCCCATATTTCTCGCGTATTTTTAACCTTTCTATGAAGGGTGGCAATAAACATCAAAGAGGCGATCCTTCCTATACGCTACCCATACCGCCAAACCACCAGGGGGCGCCCCTTGCTCTTAAACGTGAATCTGTTCTGTGCTTTCATTTTATTTAGGCATGAAAACCCTTTTTTAATAAATGTAAAAACGGTGGGATTCCCTTCCTTTCCATTACAGGTGCCGTTGCCCCTCCTATGCAATCCTCAAAACAGTTTATGCAGCGGTGCGCGACTCTCAGACGCTCTCCATAGTGATACATAGATGCTGTTTCCCAAACGTATTCTGTACACGCCATTTGACAAATACACACAATAATGATAATAATAATATCTAAACGTCAATATTGGTGGGTTTTCTTTTAAACACAACACATGTAGTCCTAAATAAGCATAAAAGGTTAGGAAAGCAATCGAATGCTTTCATTATGGATCTGTGCATTTTTAAAGTGACACCACTGTTATTTCAAGAGTTCACACTTAACTGATGATTGATAATAAAGCTTGTTCGGCATGCTGTCCCGAGACACTCACGAGATCCTCGAGCCCTGGGCTCCCTCCCGTTTGTAGGGGAGAGGGGAGTTTGAGCTCAGGTAGATCTCGATGAACTCCCCCGACTTATTTCTGGCTAATAGAATGGCTAAGACGAGATGTATGCTTCCTAGGAGCTTTGTTATGGTGTCGATTTGGTATGTTCAATTTACTTAAGTTGCGTGTTTTTTTACACTGTGGGTGGAAACCGGAGAACCCAGGGAAAACCCACGCGAGCACAGGAAGAATGAGCAAACTCCGCACAGAAATGTTGACTGGTTTAGTAGGGACTTTAACCAGAGACATTCTTGCTGTGAGGCAACAGTGCTAATCACTGGGCCACCGTGTCGCCCATCTGGAAAGGAGGGGGGGATTGTTCAAGACAAAGATACTGAGATAAGAAAACTCTGGTTATTTATAGTGAGTTAAGAATCATCTGATTGGTGAATCAATCGTGAGCTGATGCGGGACCAGCTGTGAGCAATCATAAGCACGTGATCCTCTCGAAATTAGTTTATAAATAAAGTTCACTTAATGTAATCAAACGGAAAATTTTAATTGGAGGTTTATTCGCTGCTCTTTAATCAGAATGGTTAAATTATACAGGTGGTGGTGGTGGGGGGATCCCTTATTTTCACATCCCAATGTTGATAGGTATGTTTACTGAATAAATCCAGCATGCGCATCAAAAAAGTCATGTGATTTTTTTTAACAGATCATCATTTTTATCATATAACAAATATGGTTGTGATGGGACGGCACTACTGCACAAACCAGCGGATGACCACATTGTAAAACATCTGAATTATTATTCCATCATTCTAAAATCCTTAGTCAAAGTCCATCGTCAAAGTGGTTCAGTATTATTACCTGCCAGAACTTAGGTCTTGAGCGGCTGCGCTCCCAAAGAGCAGTCTCGTGCCTCCAAAAGCCACAGCGCATTCATTACATTAGTCTTCATCTTCTGAGGTAATTTATTATAATAATAAATCCCCCAGTGGCTTCTCCTGCAAATTTTATTTTACTTTTAAATATTTGGTGCCAGTTTATCAGTAACGATTTTGTTCTCTTTGACTCATTGAATGGAAACTGTGCTTTGTTCTCAAATACTTTATGCAATATTCTAGTTTTGCACAAATATAATTCGCATCTACAGTTGTAAACAGTTATTGTTGAAGAGTATTCACTGAAGGGCAGCTCCACCAACTGGACAATTCTCCACAAATGGAGAATAAAGCTGTCGGAAACCAGGCTAAGTCAGGGTAGCAGTTCTCATCTGGCCAAACAAATAAAGAGGCAAAGCTTCAGTCTTGAAAAACGGTCTGTGGCTTTGAACACAATGAGTGTCTGCCACGGTAAAGGTGAAAGTACAAGTACGTCTCGGGTGAGTGTTCAGGTTGGCCAAAGGGATCAATTTAATGACTTGTCCATCACTGAGGTCTTTGCTGGCATCAGTCTTGGGCTTGACTCATCGATGTCCTCTCGTGGGGGGCTGTGTTGAGCTCACAAATCGTACATTTTTGGAAAGGTGACGCCAACCATCGAGGCCTTCGAGGACAACACATACACTTAATACACAAATACACTTCATTAAACGTACACGTCAACATCACCTATATGCTATAAGATTGCAGGTTAACTATGTTTATATATAATAAGTTATATTTAATTGTAACTTTAACTTAATCTGATTGTAATGTAATAATGTACACCTTTTGTAAAGCTGCTTTGAAACAATAATTATTGTAAAAAGCGCTATAGAGATAACCTTGAACTGAATTGAATTTGATTGAAGACTTGTTTTTGAGAGGCTGCCTTTGTTATAGTCACAACATTGAGATTTTTTTTATTTTTCAATTAGTAATTGAACCATTTTGCAATAGAAACTGAAGTTCTTTCTGTGTAATGCTGAATAATTCAGTGTCATCCATTGCACTGAATTACAGAACCACTGTATCCCTTTAACTTGCACTCTAAAAAACAGACAAATCTCTTTGGTTAAATTGTGTTCCTGACACCACTCTAAGATAATTTTGATTTACCCCTAATCTATAGGTCAACCGGGCATTTTTTTCTGAACAATTCTGGTCTGGGGAACCTCGATTCAAAAGAACTAATGCAAATAATTTCTGATAATATTGCCCAACAAATAATCCACTACACTGTGTAAAAAGTATTGCTGCTTCAATTGTTTAAGCCAATTAACTTTTAATGGCATCTCAACTTACATCAATCAAACTATTATTTATATGCTCCCATTATTTATATGAGCCAAATAATGAGAAAGAACCAAATCTCCTACCACAGCTATGCTGATGACACTCAGATCTACTTAGCCTTACTGCCTAATGACTACAGCCCTATTGACACCCTCTGCCAATGCATTGATGAAATTACCAGTTGGATGTGCCAAAACTTTCTTCGGTTAAACAAAGAGAAATCTGAAGTCATTGTGTTTGGGAACAGAGATGAGGTTCTCATGGTGAATGCGTACCTTGGCTCTAAGGGTCAAACAACAAAAAAATAAGGTCAAGAATCTTGGTTTGATTCTGGAGTCAGATATGAGTTTCGGTATTCATGTCAAAGCAGTAACTAAATCAGCATACTATCATCTCAAAAACATTGCAAGAATTAGATCCTTTGTTTCCAATGAAGACTTAAGAAACTTGTTCATGCTTTTATCAGAAGCAGGGTGGATTAATGTAATGTAAAAGACAGTCAGACAGTTGCAGCTCATCCAGAATACTGTGACCAGGATTCTGACCAGAACCAGAAAATCAGAGCACATCACACCTGTCCTCAGGTCTTTACACTGGCTCCCAGTTACATTCAGAATAGATTTTAAAGTATTATTACTTGTGTATAAATCATTAAATGGCCTAGGACCTCAATACATTACTGACATGCTCACTGAATACAAGCCCAACAGATCACTCAGATCATTAGGATCAAGTACATTAGAAATTCCAAGGGTTCAGTCAAAGCAGGGTGGATCCGCCTTCAGCTATTACAGTTTACTTCAGTTTTAACACATTTTAATCTGTTTTTAATCACTTTAATTATTTGTTTTTATTTTCTTATGCTTGTCTCTTTTATTCCTGTTTATGTACAGCACTTTGAATTACCACTGTGTATGAAATGTGCTGTATAAATAAACCTGCCTTGCCTATAAAAGCTTTATTTTGTATAACTTAAACTTACATTTGAAACTAACTTACATTTTGTGAGGTACATTTAAGAGGTACACTTTCCTGTGTGCTTTATTTTTATCTATCATGCACAATAATATTACACTGTGTATTATAACATGACATTAGTATAACAGGATATCTGAGGATATCTCCTACAAATTGTTTTCCCTTTTCATTTTGTACATCCATTCATTCATTTTCCTTCAGCTTAGTCCTTTTATTCATCAGGGGTCACCACAGCGGAATAAACCGCAAACTTATCCAGCATATGTTTCATCTTCCAGCTGCAACTCAGTACTGGGAAACATCCATACACACGCATTCACACAAATACACTATGGCCAATTTAGTTTATTCAATTCACCTATAGCGCATGTCTTTGGACTGTGGGGGAAACCAGAGCACCCGGAGGAAACTTACGACAACACGGGGCGAACATGCAAACTTCACACAGAAATGCCAACTGACCCAGTGAACCAGCAACCTTCTTGCTGTGAGGTGACAGTGCTAACCACTGAGGCATCGTGTTGCCCCCATTTTGTACAGTTAACATCCATAAAATGACTTTTTTTATGACATAAAAGACTTCTGCTTTAGGTCCAATAAGTTTCCTTTTACTATGCAGTGGCTTTAACTGCGAGGAAAATAATGTAAACAAAGTTGTAAACAAACACTTCACACTACAACCAGTATTATATTCAATTCAATTCATCTTTATTTCTATAGCGCTTTTACAATGTAGATTGTGTCAAAGCAGCTGAACATAGAAGTTCTAGTAAATTGAAACTGTCAGTCCAGTTTTCAGAGTTGAAGTTCAGTTTAGTTCAGTTTAGTGTGGTTTTAATTTCACCACTGAAGTCCAAACACTGAAGAGCAAATCCATCGATGCGCAGCTCCACAAGTCCCAAACCAGGCAAGCCAGTGGCAAGGAACAAACCAACTAACGAAAGTAAAGGAAAAAAAAAAACTTAAGAGAAACCAGGCTCAGTTGGGCACAACTATTTCTCCTCTGGCCAAACTTCTATTATAAAACAATGATTATTTGCATTTTACTCCCATAATCAGGCAAACAATCATGGCCATAGAAAAACGGGGATTGTTACAGTGAATTATACTGTATTTTAGTGGGTGTCTTCTATAGTAATGTGAAAAATGTATGATAGTCATTATTATCTGTTCAAAAAAGGAGACATTCTACTGTATGAAAAAGTAAATATATTCTGTATTACAATTATTTTATTGCTGCTTCTTAATCCCTTTTTTGATAAAAGATTTCTGGTTATGTTTTAGGAAATGTTTTCATGGAAATCTCATCAATGAAAATGACATGAATGTCATAATCTGTATTATTTACAAAACAAATCAACATCAAATTTGCTAGTGTTAAGCATGATATGCCAACAGTGCCTTACTGATGCAAAATAATGCTAGACATTTGTTTTCCCTACCAACAAATGTAAGAGCGAATCCAGCCAGATGCGAAATACAAACTAATAAAAGTTGATATGTGATAGAATGTGGTAACTTACTTCATAATCTAATCATACCCTAATCAAACTCTTTTCATTCATGATTTGATCTCCCACACATAGGTGGAAATAAGAGTTGAAATTTCGTTTGACAGACACTGCCCTCTGCTGCCAATTTATTACCTCTACAAATACAGTGATTCAATGCATGTCCAAGAGAACGTGTGTCAGGTTATGGTCACAAATGTTCATTTATTACAGTATTATTTCACTAATCGTGGCTAAATGCACTTCAAATTAATACGTAGTCCTGTTAAGACAACTGTTTTAATATAATGCACTAAAGAATGAATACATCAAAAGTGCTGCTGGTTATCAATAATGTATATCAAATCCTGGAAATGATGAATGAACATTAACTCTTAATTAATCCTCAAAATATTCTTGCATGGATACCATAACTCTTTTAAACAGTGTTCTTCGATCCAGCCAAATAATATAAAAGGAAGAAAAGATCCCCATCATACCTGAACATCTGAGATGTGTTGCTGTATATATGAACTTAATGGATAGATAACTCAGTCTACATGGTAGACTTGGTGAACACAAAACACTTTTGCTGTATTTTCCTCATGCGCACGCACCACATGTATGCGCATACACTTCAAGAAGTCTCCTAACATACTGAACACAACAACATGCCTACCAAATCATGTAGGAGAAATCGACTGCAACCGTATAAAGACAGTGCATGACTTGACAGCAGTGTCTTGATCTGTGATTTATGCTGAAACTATTGTCTTTAGAAACTCTTGACCAACTCTTTACAGCTGTACATCTTTAAGAAAACATTTAACAATGTGAAATTGGGTTTGACAAGACCAAACTAATTCAAACCCGCTTTAGATCGGCTTCAGTATAAAATGCTTGATTTTGTAAGATAATTTTGATTTATTGATCTCATAATTTCATCGTGGAGATGACAATTTAAGATGAACGGACACTCCTGTCTATGTAGCTTTTAGCGCTACTTCTACCAGGAAGACCTAATGTCACGTCACTCATCACAATCAGTTCCAACCAATAGCCAAGAGATACAAGGAATATATAAGCTGTCCATTCATTTGGTTGCAGATACCAACGCAGACATTCACCCACCATCCTCCCCACCACCACCAGGTTGGCCCTGTCCAGGGGGGTAGGCTTCGCCCCTGCCTTCGTCCACAGCAGTCAAAGCTGGATCTAAAAACTTCCAATTCAAGCTACGGACGGGGATCTGGTAAATGATACTTTTGTCAAATAATATTCATCAAATAAATGTCATTCAATATCATATTTATCTGGTCTTTCTGGTAGAATTTCTCTTTCTAAAGGAATTCACAAACAAACAGATGCCATGCAATAAAACAATAAACTTTGTAGTCTTGAGCAGCAGATCTGCAAGGAAGCCAGTTGTTCAACTGTCTTAGTTACCCATCATGTGCCCGCCTCTCTGCCCACTCCTTCACTCTTTCAACCAGAGCTTAGGTCACTGACATTCCACGCAGAATCTTCATCCTCTTCAAATTGTGTATCTTGTCAATCTATAACTTTAACTTGTCTTCTTTGGTATAATTTTAAATGCTTTTTAAAGTGGTGATTAGTTTTTAGGTTAACATATGACCAGACAGAGGACTTGGTGAAGCTTTTATTATCTTCAATTTATGGTTCTTTGGTCTGAGTTGAGTATTTAAGGGAAAGGTGCAAAAATGTCATTGGGATCTTGTAGCCAGGATACCCAATGGCAATGTTGTGAGTCTCTTGAGCTCTGCTTCAAGACTTATATGCTGTAACATACTTCTCTGGTCAGGTATGCATCTCTAACTCTGTTATTTATCTTTGAGTAATGGATGTTGTGTATACAGTATCATCTCTGAATTGGCTTGTTTTATTATGCAAAGTGGCATAATACAATTTTGCCTGACAAATAAAATGTTATATTTGATTTATTTTAATTTGTACTGAAATCATTATGACTAGTAACTTGTAAGGACACTTTTGCTGACCCTTGGTGTTTTACGGCCAGTGTGGATCAAACTAGAGGATTACGAGTGAACTCAGCAATGAGCACTTCATTGTAGGGTTTTTGATTACTGACCATTTTTGATCTGGAAGTTGCATGGTAAAAAAACTGCTGGTAGACTACCTTTTCTGTCAAAGAGCAAGCAGTGGGCAACCGACTTAAAAAGTTCCAGTTACCTGCAAACCTCTGACTAAGAATTAAGCTGGCGAGCCCAAGCATTGCAGACATGTTATTGTCAGGGTTCTGCCACTCCTGTCTTGTAAATTCATGTTTAGGTGGCAGAGTCCAGACACTAGTCATGTCTTGTCCTGTATGTTGTGCTCTGCTCGAGTTTTCTTGGGTCGAGCACTCGTTTTCTGTTCTTGTGTCATTGTATGAGCGGCATTTTGGTAGCGCGCGAGACATGCGCGCGCCTGCCCGCATTAGGTCCGTGCGTGGTCTGGATGCGCGCTCTTGTCCTGGTGTTTGTGTTTGTTCTGTCGGCAGCGTGGTGTTTCATTCCCAGTGTCTCAGTCTAGTTAGTTTCGGTTTTGGTTGGCGCTGGGATGAAACATGCACGTTGCTTGTGTGAGTGCACGGTAAGTGTTTTCATTTATCGTGTACTCATGTCTTGCGTTCAGTCTTCTGTTGGTGTTGTGTTTAGCACATGGTGCATGTTTACATGCGCCGCGTGCCGTGTCATGTGAATACGCAGTTAATGAGTTCTCTCATTGGCTGCATGTTCGAGTCTTGTTTTTGTGTGAGCACATGGCTTGTGTTTTGTTTGTGTCATGTGCTCTCCCGTCTATTGTCTAGTCCCACCCTCCTTGTTAACCCATTATTAGTTTATTATGTTCACCTGTTTGTGTGTTAATTATTTGTGCTTATATTCTCCTCATGTTTGCTGTCCTGTGCCAGTTCGTCATCTGATTTTCCTTGTCGTGTCCTGTTCAGCCTTGTCCAGTCCTGCTCTTTCCTGCCAGCCCAGTCAAGTTTTTTTTTTGTCTTTTTGTTAATTTTTTCCCCCTCGGGGTAGTTTGTTTTGCCTTTTTGTTTTATTTTTAATTATTAATAAATACCCATTTATTTTTTTGCAATTGAGTCCTCGCTCCTTTCCCTCCACCCACAACCCTGACAGTTATTAGCTCTTTACATTTTACACTTTTAGATGCAGTCATTTAGACAACAGAAAAATCACACAAAACTTAAAGTAATTAGTAACATAATATATATTTCTTATTTTAGGCGTATTGTGTCTATACTTACTTTCTTACTTTTAACCACATGTAGATTTCTTTTGACCTAAACTTGTTTGTAAAATGTTTAAATGATGCAAACAATGGAGGCCTCAATATATGTGAACAAATCTGCCAGCCAACAAGACCTTGACATTAACAAGTCTATGCTTTAAGTTAATGCTTTAAAGTCTGCTGCATAGACTGATAGACAGTATAGTCTTACATTCTACATGTATTTTGCTTTTTGTCTTTTACACTCTCCGTGCGCTCTGGGCTGTCCATACCATGATATGTGTTTATTGGCTAAATAAGGCTGTAACTCTCCATTGTGACGTTGCGCTGAGCCACCAATGAGGAGTTGTTTCGTCCCACTAAAAATGCCTGTGTTTACATCACTGGAGAGAAGTGCCAAAATCACTACCTATTCAATTCACCTGCATAGGCTGCGAAAGCTGGTGTTCAGTGACCTAAGTTTCGAGTTTTTGACAGCTTTGATTATGTTAGCTCTGCTAACTGCCATCTTTGTGTACTTTATCAAGTTACTAGCATTCGAATACTTTATAAGTTTGTTATGTTTATTAGCTAAAATTACTTTTCTGACTCCTCCAACTGCCATCTTTGTATACTTCATCTAGTTACTAGAATTTGACTAACTCTTGTTAGAATTAGTTTGTGTTAATTAGCTTACGGAGTGGTTGCCACTTCTGTAGCTTTGTTTTTGGTTAGTTTGTGTGGTTTATTTAGGCCATAGGTCTCAAACTCAATTCCTTGCTCTAATGCTGTGATCACACTAGTTTTTGAGCATGCAAAATTCTGTATTACAGCGCTGCGAAAAGGGGCGGGATTAAACAAGATGATTCGACATTTAATAAAGCCAGCGATTGGTCTATTTTTTTGCGTGAGACCAATCGAAGATCAAAACACAAGCGAGGGTTGTGTTTTGATCTTCGATTGGTCTCACGCAGTCACGTGATTTCGCAGGTCAGAGTTTACCAAGCTTGAACTTTGCAATGCAGCAAACTGCGAAACTTGTCGCACGAGCTTGCATTTCCGGTCTGCCGCATTCGTGCGTGTATGAATGGAAGTCTATGGGGAGAAAAGTGCAGTGTGACCGTGGCTTTACCCTGCTCAAACACAGCTGATCCAACTAATGAAGGTGTTCATGACTCTTTTGAACACCTCGATTAGTTGGATCAGCTGTGTATGATTAGGGTTGGAGCAAAACTGTGCAGAGCTGCGGCCCTCCAGGTATTGACTTTGAGACCTATGATTTAGGGTGTATTTGTTTATATCTGTGAGTTTGGGGTTCAGTTACCATAGGTCTCAAAGTCAATTCCTGGAGGGCCGCAGCTCTGCACAGTTTTGCTCCAACCCTAATCAAACACAGCTTATGCAACTAATCGAGGTGTTCAAAACTCTTTTGAACACCTTGATTATTTGGATCAGCTGTTGTTATTTTTTTTATATTCATAATTTTAGATTAATTATTTAATAAATAGTAAAATAAATCATTTTTGTTGTCTGTCATCCTTTCAACTAGGAGCTGTCATGATCTCATTAAATGTTATGTCTCATCCTCTTTATAACATCAAACTCATAACAATAGTCAATATCCTGCTCAGTGCAACATACAGTATCAAGCCCTTGCCCAAAAAACTCCATCAGTGAATGGGGAAAGATCTACAATGTCTCCTATATTTAGCTACTTCCCTCAGACACATTCTTACAGGTTACAATGTAACACATACATGGAGGTGCACATAAGGACACAACCGAGCTCAAAAATGTTTGGCTGCAGCAATTGACCCTTAGCCGGTAGTTTATTTGACAGGCAATCCAGCCAATCAAAATGGTGATATTCTATGCCTACATTTCTGTCCGATGGGTGTTGTAATAGAGCAACATTTGCAATTAGTATGAAATATGGCAAACATGTGCTGATATGAGACTTAGAACGCAGACAGCTGGTACCCAAAGGCTGGGAAATATACAATTGGATTATGTCCCAAAACTTAGAGAAGTGAATGAAATGGATGCGTTTGTCAATCAATGGTGCAGACACTAAACGAATGACTCGAAATGCAGGGACTCAAGACTGATGAACTAATCTTTTCTGTTATTGGACTGGGACAGTCCGCAAAACTTTATTTTAGGTCTGGTAACTGTCCGCTTTGAATGGTCAAATAATTCCCATGATGCTATTTGACTGACTGTCATGTTTTGTTTTGTTTTGTTTTTTTGTCCACAGAATAACAGCCCAGACGGCATGCAACCGTGCATCATTCAGTCACAAACATCTTAAAAAGTTTACAACAATGCATCAATATTTTAAATGATCTGTCAGCAAAACTTAAAGTATATAGCAATTTTTTGTTGTATTTGTGATTATCCACATTTCTTTGACTTATTTGTATAACCAAAATGACAGAATATTTGAAGGTTTTTCACTGCCATTAGGAAACCGCGAGTATAAGAATACCTGCATGTACGTATGTCGACATCACGGTGCACTGAATGTTGCATAGTTTTAATAATCCAGCATTTAAGTCAAATTAATAATTGCTCATAGTCACAAAGATATCCTCCAGGCAGTAAATCAGTAATTTATGAATGTCTCAGAAGGCATTTTACTAAAACACCCAGAAGTTTACCAAGAATTTTAGGAAACCTTCATTAAATATACATCTATCTAGAATTGTCATCAATAGGAACATCAAAGATTTTTTATTTAATCAGACTTGTTTCCAGGTGGACTGGGTAAGGCTGCTGCACACTTGACTTCCAGAAATCCTGTATATTTAAACCACTTAGAGGACACTTGAGGATCATGCATAAGATGTTTAGCCACAAGTCTGTGGGTGGTGTCTGCTATGGCATCTGAGGCTGAGAATAATGGAGAAAATAACCAGTGAACTACCTGAGGACTCTGAAGATGAGAGATGAGCTAACATTAACTGCATAGACTGGAGACCCAGATAAACAATTGATGAACCTTTAATGTCTCTTATCATTTTAATATTTTAAAATTATATTATTATCCATTATAGTTTTGTCTTATAATTTCATTTTGACTCTCACATCCTTAAAGCATCCCTCATCATAGGTGAAACAGATGGGCTCGTGGATGTATTATTTTAAGGTGTGAAAGACATTTGGTTGTAATTGTGAATTACTGAAGGACTTTGTAGGTATACATATAGGGATACATGTGTGTTTTTTCAATGTACGCACACTGGAACACAGTATACGATACGTGACTGTTTGCAGAGTGAGTTAGATAGCAGTCGTGCTGTCTGCCATTACCTCTCGTGTACCGTCACTATCAACTAGTTCTTTGCTCCGCCCACTCCAGGGACACTGCGTTACGTTGTACAATCTGATTGATAGTGTCATCCGGGACTTAGACATAAGCGGTCCTTTTACACAATATGCATGTTGCATACCTTTATTTTTGCTTCTGTCTGAAATCAGGATGTAGTTTTTCCAGAAATGATTCACTATTACAGGGCTGGCCCTAGAAATAGGTTACACATACTACTTCAACATTATGAGTTTATAATATTACAATACAGGGATTGTTTCACAAAAACAATACTATTTTATTGCTCTTCCAACTTACCCTGGTTCCGTGCATGATACATCTTCCCAATGTTCCTCCCCCAAGGAGCATCTTGTGACTGAATAATAATAATTATAATAATGTTAGTGTAGGATGCAACCAGCTCTTTTTCGTTCTGTTAGCTTCATGTTTAATTGAAGAGGTAGTAAATGATTTCAGCTCAGATCAATATTTTGCATCTAATTGTTTATTTTTGTGGCAAGTAGCTATTTGATAAGTGGGATAATCTAGGTGCTTGTTATTGCAGAATAAAGCACTTCTGTCTTATTCAGAAACATTGGTATGATGTAAGCTACACAGCTAAAGCAAATAAAATTGCTAATGGTGTTTTTGATTATTTTGGTTTGCGAATAATCATGGATTAACAACAATTTGTCATATTGGTTGCACCGAGGGGCCCCAAAATAAATTTCTGGTTAAGGCCCCAGAAGCCTTGGCCTGGCCTTGCCTTATTTTATTGTAAAAAAAAAAAAAAGAAAAGAAAAGAAAAAAAAGAGGTGGTTCCTGTATAAATGTTTGAATGCAATATTCATTGCTAGAATGGGCAAACTGGTCAGCGCCGGCCCAGACTATTTCTGTGGGGAGTGCACACATTGATTGTTAAGTGCAAAGCTTGTAGGACATAGAGAAATGGGGCAGGGTTTACAAAGGGTCAGTTGAGGCCTTCTGGACACTAACAACAACAGTCCCATTCTCCATCAACCAGGGGTATAGCTTTTCAAGCAGCCTGGGACTGAAAAATATTTATTGATGTTGCCCAACAACTCCCCAACCAAAACTGTCAGTACCAGTTCAAGACCAGACCTGGTATTATGGTTCACTATTGTCCACAAAGTTAATTTCACTAAACTGACAGTGGCATTTTTGGAGTTTTTTTTTTCTTTCTTCAATAAATCAGTGCTATATTTTATGCCTGTATGCCCCTTTTTATATATCTACAGTGGTCCCTCGTTTATCGTGGGAATTACGTTCTAAAAATAACTCACAATAGGCAAAATCTGTGAAATAGACAGCTTTATTTTTTACAATTATTATAGATGTATTAAGGCAGTAAAACCCCTCACTACACATTTTATACACTTTTCTCAGACAGGCATTAACATTCTCATACTTTTCTCTCTTGTTTAAACACTCTTAAAGTTTAAACTTTCATAGATAAATAAGTCCAGTATTATAAAATGAAACCAAAGATCAAAACCTGTTGTCAGGCGCAAACATTTATTGTTGTCAGCAAAAGGTTCATAAAGCTTTTTAGCTTGTATGCGGATAATCTTGGCATCCAGCGTAATGTTCTTTTTCCTGTAGTCACTGATCCACAAAGCTGAAGCAGACTCCATCCTTAAGGGGATGCGCTGCGCACATATCAGTTGGAAGTAACACACCGGACGTGCACATTCACATGTTATTTAAAATGAAATTATTCAGATGGCGCTCTGTGGTGAAGCAGAGATATGAACAGTGTCCTGAGTCATAGCTGGGCACCGCAGACAGCCACCAACTTGCGGCACTGCTGTGCGTACCCTGATAGAAACCTATGTTTGCATGGCGCGTCGTCCTTTTTGCATCCTTGTTGAAACTCACACTGCTAGCGATCAAAGATTTATGTTAACTTGGCAAGCTGAACACATTCTGTACTGTACATGAGATACAGAAGAGACTGATTGACAATGATCTACAGCCAAACATAATGCGCTGTGTAAAAAAATATATAAAAAAGGATGTCAAAAAAAGAAACTGCGAGACCGCGAAAGGTGAACCGCGTTATAGCCAGGGACCACTGTATAACATGTTGCCACCTTTTAAATTATAGACAACTTACATTTAGCTGCTCAAAAATCCATCAATAAGCTAGAAATGGGAAGACTTAACTATTGAGCAAAGGTAGGCAATTGCCTTGGGACCTGAGTATCCCTCACCCCAGGAAACATTCTCGTGAAGGTCCCATGCTGGCTTTTTGGGGGAAGAGTAGGCTAAAACTAAACGAGCCTAGTGCCCAGGTAAGGTACACAATATGGACTAGCCCGTTCTGGCCCAGAGCCTACAGCAGGCCCTTGAGAGTTTGCTCAATGGCAAAACGTTGGCCCATTTGTGTTGACCCTGCATGGGCAGTCCTCACGTAACTCCCAGGCAGCCCTTACTAGTCCCACACTGGTCCTGCAACCATGTGGACCTCTGTGCACTGCAAAATTGGATCTCCTCAGTGAGTGAAATACATCTCCATATATGAGCCTACAGTTTCATATTACAGTCGACTGGGAAGAGTCATGGTGTCGTATGACACACAAAAAATCATGGCACTGTCCTTGTCAAAAGGCAAAAATATCATGCATATGCAAATATATTGCTAAACTTATTCCACTTATTCCAGACAAACCATGGACCGTTTAGACTGGTGCAGAGCACTGAGAAAGTGGAATTCCTATTATTAGCAGGGCATGAAAACAGATGGAATGAAGCTGATTAGGGTGATTTACCTTATCCCAAGGCATCTCCATGTCCTGTCTACCCAGTGATTGTATCCAGTAAGTGTTTGTTAATAAATCTGTGCCTTTTGTTAAATACCGTGTTCCCGTTTCGTCATGTCCACCAACGAGTTGTTACAACTGTTTCATAATGTTTATAATTGTTTAAATCGGCCAAAATAAGAAATGTCGAACAGCTTTTCAAGAGTTCACACTTAGATATTGCTTGATAATAATAGCAGGTTTGGCATGCTGTCCCAGGAGAGAACCCTGAGCTCGGAGATAATTGAGCCCAGGGCTCCTACTTGGTCAATAAGCATATAAGGGAGTACAAGATCAGGTAGTTCTCGAGAGCTCCCACTGTTAAAGGGGGAGATGGAGTGGATGGGGGGTCTCTTTGGAAAAGAAATATAAGAGAGTAGTTTTTTGACAGGCTACTTATAGGGAGTTTGTATTAATCTGATTGGCTTACTAATGATTACAGATGAGAGGCCGGCTGCGATCAATCATATCAGATACTCCTCTCGAAATTAGCTTGTGAAACTTCACTTATAGACTTCCAAAAGTTTCTGCTCATAAAGCGGGGAAAGTTCAAGAAACTGGCTGAAAAACAGAAGAAAAGGCGGCATGTAATAAACATTCATTCAGTACATCCATGTATACAAACTGTTTTTGAACGCAATAATTCGTTTGACAGCACCAATAAAGATTATATACAGGCCTAACTATGTGTATAAATATGTTAATGTGTTATATAAAAATCAGATTCAAGCACCACCACACTTACACAAAATCCAGGAGAATATAAATAACGTACCCTGTATGTAATCGCTGTAAGCTTTATGCTTTTATCTGTTATTTCGTGATGTCTGGAAGATATCCGCGTGGGGAAAAACTATAGTAATTTATAATAAACTTTTTGGAACCACATATTAACGTGTATAATGTGTACAACTCTTTGTTAATGAATGCTACAGAATACTGTAGCATAGTAAACTGATAAACTGTAATAAATACTGTAATGTTAGTGTAAACTGTGGTGCATTGTGATGATGTATAATTATAGCGTAGAGAACCGAAGCCTGCTCAATAATTTGTTTATTACTACAGTTGTGTCGTACCACAGCAACAATATAATTACTATGACAGTTTAATTCAAGTAATTATCTATAGTTTGCTTCCAAACACTATAGTATTTATTTTTTCACGTAACGCAATAGATCGTACAGTATCTACCGCCACGATGGCTGGCAAATATATTTAAGTTCAGTAGAAAACTCAGCCCTCTTCATGATATAAGGATCATGCCCAACATATGTGCTTATTTTCTATTTATATCTCCTTTGAAATATAGTATAAATCGCAAAAACACGGACTTTCCCCTATGTCTCCCATGCAGTTTTTTTACTTCCTGCCCTCCATCTGAATTTCGCACGTCACCAAAACCACGTGATTGAAAACAATCTATATAGAAACAGTATATGCAAATATATGCAAATTGCATATATTAAATAAGAGTTCATATTTGGATTTCACATATATTTTGAAATATTGCACAAATGGCCGCATACAGACAGGCAGATGCACACACAAACCATTGGAATTACAAATCTATACATATATGTTCAAATATATTACAGTAAATATAACTTTATACATACTGTTTCAGACCTGCCAGTGTGGCGTCAGCAGTACCATCAAAACAACTCCCTCAATGCAATCACCGCTCCTCACGTGCTGATCAGGGACAGCTGCTGCCCATTGGAAGAGTGGTATTTAACAGACGCCGTTGAGGGAGATCACTGACTTCTCCCTCTTTCCCTGGCACCCTGACCAGCACTTCACTTGACCCAATCACTGCACCCTATTGGACACAAAACTCACCGCTCTGCACATCCCAGCACACTAATCCTTTGCCACTAATCCACTCCCTTAAGAAACAGCCCTACAGGAATTTGCACTGTCCCTCTGTGTCCGAGTGATCGCTCACCTGTGTCAATACACACATATCATAAATGATGACATAATTTATAGCTTTTATATATATATACAAGAATGTGCTCAACTACTGTTGCCCATATTTCATCAGGAATAAATGTTCTTTGTCTTTTTCCTCTTCCTCCTCATCCTGTCTCCTCTTTTTATTTTCCTCTTTAAGATTTTGATGTGTGTGTCATCAGCTTTGTTGCTGATTGTTAACACATGCATAATTGTGTGTTTATTGTGTTCAGTTGTGAGAACGTGGTTAAACTTGTGCAAAAGTAGGGCTTTTTTGTTTAGAGTTTTGCAGAAAATGTTTGAGAAAATTGGAAGTTGTGTGAAAACGTGAATTATGTTTAGAGTTTTGACAAATGTATCAATGTTTTGAAAACTATATTAATGGTTTGGAAAATTAGACCAACTGAATCAGTAATAGTGTGTTAGCAATGGAGAAAAACTGTAAGAAAAATTATATTACAATAAACTAACAATAAAACTGATTGTAAATACAATGACAGTAGTAATATATATGTGGAAACCTTTTAGCAATATGGGTAAATAATGGAAAACATTCACTGCAATTTGAAACAACTTATTATTACTTCATGTTGAATAATCTCAGTTATATCAACTCCTGAAAAGTAACATAATTTATTTTTGGTTAAAACAGATTTCTTTACAGCAAGAAATTATTCTTATTTTGTGAGAAATAGCCCTAAATTGTTGTTTATGTTGATATATTTGTTAAATGTCTGTTTATTATGATATAAGACAATTCATTACATTGTTGAAAAAATAGAAAAGATATACTAGCAGTTTAAAGGGCACCTATGATGAAAATCAACAGAACTGTGTGTATGTATACTGTGTCCACAGTCATATTGGACTGTTAGAAACACAGTAAGTCTCTTTTTGTAAATTTCCTGACGTTAAAACAGGATCCCAATTCCTGCAATTTTGAGGCCCACCCCAACGTGATGTAGGAGTGCGGTTTTCCCTGCCCACCGAAATGATATGTACTACACTGAACCCAAAGGTGAAGCTGCACCAGGAGACATACTGAGCCCAGAGGTCGAGCTGCACCAGGAGACCCACTGAGCCCAGAGGTGGA
>CAIGQW010001906.1:3579-35897 GCA_903798125.1 Danio choprae | reverse complement strand
CACACACACACACACACACACACACACACACACACACACACACACACTTATGCCCTCACAAACAAATCCACACAGACATACACACTCTCACACACCATAACAAACATTAAAACAAACTCGATTAATGGAACCATTTTGATGAAAAGGGCATGTTTTACTATAGTTTTTAGTGCAAGGGTGCCGCCATCTTGGAAGATTGCTGTGTCTGACGTGACAGGGTTGGTTCCCTTCCCTCAGCTGAACAGGTACAGTGGAAGTAATGGACTGTCAGTTTCCGCGTCACTCATCGATGAACTGCGGCAGAGCTGCGCTGACCGTCAGAGGCAATCGCAGCCTTTTCTATTGAGCGCGTGAACACATTAACAAATCTTAGGCGTTTAAGAACTCAACAATGCTTAAAAAGCAAGCAGGATAGTATTTACCTTTATTTATTTGCTATAAATGCTTATGTTGTTGTGTGCATGTACTTGAGTTTTGTTTGATACATTCAAAAAGAGCGTTTTGAGCAGGTAAAATTAAAGTTACAGTTCATATATCTGACTGCTTGTATTAAAGGACAAAATTGTATTACAAATAATATAAAGTAAAATATAAAATTGTGTATGGAAAGCATCGTTAATGCACCGTGATGCTATCGAATTGAGCCGAATCGATGGCATGACGTAATCTAACCGAACTGTAAGACCAGTGTAGGTTCACACCCCTAACACACACACACACACACACACACACACACACATTGGCACACACATTAAACATGACAATATCTTTAAAAAAGTCTCTTGGAGCAAAATTTAAAACCCAACAGAAAGTTGGACATTTTTAACTTCCTCTGCAAAAAAGTGCAGTTTTTGCCATTTCCAGGCATTGTATTTTAATGAACTCCTAGGGATTTTATCAGATCAAAAACAAAATTGAGTATTGAGTGTTTCCCTAGAATATTTTCCAGCTGTGGAATGTCTCAAGTGCTTAATTTTACCATGAGAGCGCAGACATATGCATTAATAGTAAAACAATGGATATGTGAGCTCTTAAATAGGTTTTTTCAAAGGAATTGTAAGTCTTCTCATCATCGCATGTGCGCTCAGACTGTATGCAATTGCCATCTCTTCACTATTAAAGTAGAAAATATTAATCTTTGCTCCATGACTTAACTTTCTTAAAAACTATCAAGTATTTAGAATTAGATTGACGCATGACCGATGACAATGCTAACAGACTTCTTAATAGATGTATCGTAAAGTGAAACTTGGCCTATCAGAACTTTTAGCAAAGGTAGAACTTTGATTTCTTTACGGCAAAAGAATTATGCTGGAAATGTTTCTGAAAGAGGTATTTGTATGATTTATACATAATAGCTGTATCCTCGTCTGTCTTAAAGCATCACTAAATTGCACAGGCATTACCGGTCAAAGCAATCTGTTGTTACATTTATCAAAATAAACAATAAGGCTCTTAAAACACTGCTTTAATAATGTAGTAATATATTTTAAATACCTCAAGTGAAACGAGGTAATTGTTTTATTATTTTATTACTGACAGTGTACTTGTCTTTTTTTGTAAAATCATTTGTTTAACATCAAGTGTAAAATAAAATTTCCATGTGCTGTAAAGCTATTTAAGACAGACACAGAATGAGCAAATAAGAAAAAAATCTGTAAATAAAAGGCTAAACTTCAATCTTTTCATCATATACTTTAAACCTTTCAAAGCTTGAAAATATTATATATATTTTTTAATTGCCAAAGTGTCTCCATGGCCTGTATGTGGTAGTTTTGCCAGAAGTATTGAAAATTATTAATTGTCATGAAAGGAAAAATCATCCATACTTCCTTTGTTAGTGCAAATTCCTATACATGTAGTCATGTGATTAAGCAATTAAACCAATCAAACAGGTTTACGCTTAAAAAAAGGTTCGTAATGAAAATCTGATGTTTTTTTTCCCCAGATGTAACTAACTAAAAGAGTACTGTGTACTTTTACTCAATATTAGTATTATTTACCAAAATTTGTATTTTATCAATGTAATAGTATTTTTACCTGAGTACAAATTTTCAGTTCTCTTTCTATCTGCGAGAAATATGTAGATTTTTCACAAGCACATTTAAAACAGGTTTATGATATTATTAATTATTAATATTCATTCAGATCGGACAAGATCGGGCGCGCTCAGGGTGGTGTGGCCGTAAGCGGAGGTCCCATGTCTAGAGCAGGCTATTTAAAGGAGGCACAGCCGCAGGTCCCGAAAGCAGATCAGCTCAGCTCGCATTAGACATGGCGCCAACGCCCAGGTCCCCTTATGAGTTTCCCTGTCTTCATTCATTCATTTTCTTGTCGGCTTAGTCCCTTTATTAATCTGGGGTCGCCACAGCGGAATGAACCGCCAACTTATCCAGCATATGTTTTACGCAGCGACTGCCCTTCCAGCTAAAACCCAGTACTGGGAAACACCCATAGACACTTATTCACACACATGCACTACAGACAATTTATTTTATCCTATACCGCATGTATTTGAACTGTGGGGGAAACCGGAGCACCCGGAGGAAACCCACGCGAACACGGGGAGAGCATATGTAACTGCTCAAGTAGTGTGTATCACTGAAGCCTCGTCCAGAGAGGGAATCAAGCCAATAGATCTCTCTTTTTTTTGGCTTCATGATCTATGACAGTGTAACTTGAACATTACATTTCATGAACTGAATCATTACTTTTCAGGTTTCATATCTAAATAAGTGGAACAATTTAATCTTTTCTATTTATTTACTTGATATTATATATTATATTGACACATACACAGATCATCCAGTGATTGCCCGTCCAAGAAGGTAGTAAAATGATGTCATGACTTGCCAGATTTTCCTTAAACAAAATGAAAAGATTTTTTTAAAGAAATGTAGTTATTACTTATTTCTAATTTACAACACAAACACTAAATGACGTATACTACACTGCCTCAGTTACAAAAGCACACAATAACACTCACAAGAACATTAGACAGCGGGTCAGCACACAGTGGAGGCAACCAAGTCACTGTCACATATGAACTAAACACATGGACTGTTATACCCTGTTAAGTAAAAATAAATAAAAATACAATTAAGCAAGCAGATACAATCCTATACATTAAAGACTGAGTTTTTGGTCTAGGTCATTCTTTGCATTACCTGAAGGCTGGCAACATCCTTTACTACAAAAAGGCAAGCATTCAAAATCTGTAATCATTCAAGGATAAATTTAACAGACCACATAGTATTTTACTATATGGGTTAAGATATTAATATACCAAAATGTGTTTGTAGAATCTTTCTGTTGCCTCTACATCATGAAGTAGTCCCAGTGTTCGAAAATCCATCCTGGTGGGGACTGTGCTTCCAACAGTTGCTAGAAATTCATTTTCTGGCCCTACCTCCAGTAAGGCATGGTTTAGCTATGAAAAGAACATACTATTATACACTGAGATACAATATCTTTCTCACGGTTTATCTTTATGCATTTAAAAAGTATTTTTGAATGATTGTTTAATGAATAAACATGTTTCATGATATATAAAACTAACCTTCAGCTGGACTGTATTGGGTGGCTGTGTCCAGCATGCCTTGTTTGGCTGCACACGTTCCAGAATGGAAATAGACTCAGTGGAACTTTGAACAGGCACTACAAAATATATAAAATTTAAAATAATTAGCAATAACACCCCATTTAAGATGACAACCAATATGAAAGAAAAAATATAAACAACTTAAATTCTTACTGTTGTTGTGTTGGTTTTCTCTTATCAGTCTTGACAGATGGTGGAGGTGTGCCTTTAGATTGAAAAAAGTTGATGCATTATGTATAAAAGGTAATACTCTTACAACAACAAGTGGAGGAAGGAGGGCAACAAAGGAGAAAGAAGGACAAAAAATAAGGAGAAAAAAAGAAACAACATTTTTTACCAAAATCCTTTGGTGACTGTTTGAACACTGGCTCATGATAAGGTACAATCTCCAAGTCAGAAAAAATGTGCTTGTCTTTGGATCTGTGGGCTGAGAAAGACAAAAATATTTATAAGGAAAAAAGGTTCAATGCTGTGAACTATGTGGCCACGCTGTAGCCGGAGTCATAGAAGAATATTTAAAAAAAATATGACCTTACCATTAAAATCGGATTCCTAAGTACCATTGCCACGAGACAATTTATTAAAATGTTTTATTTTCCTTTGGTTTCGTGCAAGATTCCATTGGTGAAGGATATTACGTGCCAGAAATATGTGTGCAGCTTGTCTTAACATGTTCATAAAGTAATTGTTTCTCTTTACTTCAGAAAAAAGCTGCTCTGCATGCTGGCCATTGACTTTTCCAGCCAGCTCTGGCACCTCTCGTCCCTTCTGTTGTTTTGGTGGAAAACATCACACAAACAGTAGTGCTCAGAAAAACCAGTCACAGGGTGGCAGTCAAGATCTGCAGGTTTTCTTTTTTTATGTGCCAGCCAAGAAAGGTGAACTTTTAGCTTTCCTTCTTTTGCTTTTTTTTGTTTTCAAAGGAGGGGTCTTGTACTCTGCCCTCAAATGGGTGGAAAGATGGGCATCTTGGTTGTCTCTTATTTGTGTGTGCCATTAAGCCTCTAGGATAATCATAAATTGTGATGTTGGGAAAATTATTCTACGACAGCAGAAGGTCAGAGAAATCACGTGGACTCTCAGGATAAATTTAATAGAGTAAACAATACCGCACGGACAAATGATTACACCTACACCACCTATAAACACACAAAAGTAAATAAAATAACTAAATTATTGAAACAGTAAATAAACCATTTCAACAATGATATAGATCAAAAACCTTTCATAAATTATCCTAAAACTAATGAGCAGCAACTATTCATATATTAGGATAATTAAAAAAAAACATTGAACCACTTCATCTACTGTACACATATGTTTGCATATATAGATATACATTACACATACATACATGCATGCTATAACTCATCTGAAGCACCCCAAACCTTTTCAAACACCACAAAATCTGAGGATAAGATCCATTTTGAAACCAACATCATCAACCTCACACTGTCGATACAGCTTTTTCAAATCTGCAATCTAATCATAAGCAAATTTAACAGTAAGTTCAGCAAAAAAAATATTTTTAAGTACTACAAAATAGTAGTGTTTCAAGTGACCTTTTACTAATTATTTTGCAGCCTACTAATATTGGCTTTATTCGGAAAAACTAAAACACTTCCATACTAATTTAAACAAAAATTTACCTTGAGGTGGAGAAGCTCATCTCCAAGCCGTTCCTCAGTAAGGGGCACATCCATGTCAATCCCTCCATCTGGAGAATGCATTTTTGCGTTCTCTGTGTTTAAAACCATGGTTGATTCCCTTGTTTTTGGACCTATCGATGGGAACCAGTAGTGGTAACTCTGTGAAATTATAAATGGGTTTTCTTTGCCACCTTCAGAAAAAAAAAATGCTATTTAATGCATCAACACTAAACATACAGCTAACATTGAAAAGCGGATATCGTAGTGTGTAGTTCTTCTATTATATGAATTTAAGAAAAGACCACTACATTGCAGTACACAAAAAAATAAAATAACTATAATTTCATAAAAATCATCACTAAGTTTTTGTTTTTTTTAGTTTAAATACTGCAAATTCTTACACTACAATAAATCTGTTAGAAAAAAAAATGACAGAAAACTACAGCGTGTGGGCCTCCAGGACCAGGATAGAAAAACAATGCACAAAGACATATCGTGATACCAATTTTCATATCATGCAGCAATATTTGCATACCAAAACAAATAAAAACTTACTTGGGTAAAACCCTCTGCTTATCATATCCATTGCCACTGCATTTTAAAATTGCTTAATGTCAACATGACCATCATAACTCACAGGTGGAGATGGAATTTCACTCACTGTGATGTGAAGAAACAAATCAAAATATGTGAATTATGAATTTATAAAGCAACAAAACATAACTCCAACTGAAACTGAAGGCCTCGTTCCCCGAGGGGGGGAACGGAAATGCTATGTGGAAACTTCCACTATGGGGAAATATATGGAAAAATATATTGAACCTTACCACGTCACTGGTAAGAGGTTTGCCCGGCTCTGGCATGAGCGCACCATCATCACCAGAGACGCAGCCCTCCAACGTGCCCCCTGGCCCTAACTTGCCTTACTTACCCATGCATAGCAGGCACCTATACCCAGAATGCAGGCTGACCAAGTGGGCATGCCAACAATGTAATGGGCCGCCTGGCTTCTCCGCTAAGTCAGATGCTGGGGGCCTCGGAGGAACTCTGTAGGGTTCGCCAGATGGAAAACTCGACTGAACAGAGTGAAAAAAAGAGCACGTATCTCTGTGTTAGAGAGAAAGGCGCAGCAAGCATGTTTCAACACCGTACCGAATTTCCTCATCCACTGGCTTTATCTAGCACACATGAGGAAAATCAGCTCCACTCAAAGATATAGACTCTTACAAATGTATTCGGTGTCGCCCAGCCCGCAGCTCTACAGATGTCTGTTAGAGAGGTGCTGCGTGCTTACGCCCAAGAGGAGGTGATACTCTAGTCGAGTGCGCTCTCACTCCCGGGGACGCGGCTCACCCTGGCAAAGAAGCGAAAGAGATGGCATCCACTATCCAGTGGGCCAACCTCAGAATGGATACGGCACTTCCCGTCTGCCGATCATAACAGAAAAGGAGCTGCTTAGAGTCGTAAGCTCTAATGGGGTCACATAGCGCAGAGCGCAACCGGAACACAGCAAGAAAAGGGGCTGGGTCTGCCTCCTGCGTGGGCAGCGCTTGCAGGTTCACTACGTAGTCTAAAAGAAGCGTTGTAGGAACCTTGAGCACCTAAGTGGGCCGGGGTCTCAGGTAAACGTGAGAGTGGGCCGGCTTGAATTGCTGGCACACTTCGCTGACCGAAAATGCCTTCAGATACCCGACCCTCTTGACTGATGCCAGCGCGACCAGCAGAGCTGTCTACCTGGACAGAAATCTTAAAGATACTGAGTTGAGTGGATCGAGCAGAGCTCTCCTAAGAGAAATCTCCAAGTGGGTATGAGAGGGGGACAGAATTTAATTAATTATTTAGTGTCTCGCGCCTCTGAGAACTGGTGATGAGGCGATGCTTTCCCAGCGCGCCGCCATCCCCGTGTCCTTAGAGTGGGGATGATCGTAACGCCAACCCCTCAGTGCGTAGGGGACAGCCTTAGCTCCAGCCAGCTGAAGGAGGATAGCATCACACTGATCTGGCATGTCTGGGGTCCTTTTCGGAGAGAAGTACACCACACAGCGAATAGACTCCACTTCAGGATGTAGGCATGCCTCGTAGAGGGTGCTCTAGCCTGAGTGAACTGGTAGGTCACCTAAGTCCTCCGCGCTCCATCTATGGACCACATGGAGGTTCCAGAGATCTAGGCGCAGGTGCCAGATGGTGCCTGTCCCAAAGAAGAAGGTGCTTCTTCAAAGGGATATGCCAGGGAAGGGCCATTATGAGGAGAAAGCTGAAATACAGGTCCGGTTGAGCCAGAGAGGCGCAATAAAAAGACCTGCTCCTCATGCTCCCTGTCTTTACACAGTATCTGTGCGAGTAGGATCACTGGAAAAATGTGTATTACGCATGCCCTGGGGCCAGCTGTGTAGCCAGTGCATTGCAGAACGCACCCATAACAGCTGGACAGCCGGGGGTGGAGCCTCCATTCTCCCGGGCACGGAACTGCCGTGAGAGTGCATCGGCTGCACGGTTGAGTTCGCCGGGGAAAAGAATGGCACACATCGATTTCCGCCACGTATGACTCCAGAGGAGCAGACGGCGAGCAAGCTGACACATGCGATGAGAGCGGATACCCCTTGTACGGTTGATATACGCCATCGCCGCCATGCTGTCCGTCCTGACCAGCACGTGTTTCTCCTCTAGCACCGGTAAAAAACGGTGCAATGCGAGATAAACTGCCAACAGCTCCAGGTGATTAATATGCCAATGCAACCGAGTTTCTTCTACAGAGCCGCAGCTGCATGCTTGCAACACACGGCCCCCCAGCGTGTACTGGAAGCATCTTTTCCCGCTCTTTTCTCGGTTGGCCCGAAACACTAACAGGTCGAGGTGCCGGAGCAGCCAGTTCCTGTGCATAACCAATTCATCCTGTGTGAGCTAAAAAAAGCCAGTCATCAAGATAATTGAGTATGCAGATGCCCTACATCCTTCACGAACTTGGTGAAAAACCCACGTAGACAGGGAGAGCCCGGAAAGGAGGACTTTGTACTACCATGCTCAACCCTCGCACGCAAACCGCAATAACTGCCGGTGGCGTGGAAAAATGGTCATAACCCACTGCCCTTTTAGGGTTCGATGAAGTACAGACTAAAAAGCTCATACCTCATCTCGGCTGGAGGGACCGGCTCGATTGTGTCCTTCGCCAGGAAAACAGCACTCTCCTCGTGCAAGACAGGGGCGGATACAGGGCTGATCTTGGTGTAATACGCGCTTGTGAACTTGGGGGACCGTTTAGCGAACTGAATCGGGAGGCGCGCGTCCTGAGGAAGATCGAAAGATAAGAGGTTAATCTTAACTTCGTCCCAAGAGCCTGCAGGGTGGCTGGGAGTGCGAGAGAAAGGAGCCCGTCCTCTGACACTCTCGGAGCCTGTGGCGAAGAGCACCGATCCTGCGAGCTGGAGGGCATAGCGTCCCATACTGGCAGTGTTCGGGCTGTGACATCCGGATAGAGGAGAATTGCTCTTTATAAAATTTGGTAGCCATACGGGCGTATTTAATTATATGGGTGTCTCTGGCCCTCCGCCAGGGAAAGAGCAAACCACCTTTTCTGCGAGTGGCCCGTCTCAGAGACGATTTGCAATCCGTACCGAACTCAGCAGCGCACTGAGGCGGGGGTCGGTGATCGTCTGTGGGGTGCTCGACGCTGCCGCTTAACTGGGGAACGGACATGGCGGCGGAGCTGATTTTGGAGCCACAGACGAGCGCCCTCGGCAAGGAGCAGCCAAAGTGGATAGTTCGACGGGGAGAGCGGTTTTAAAAGCCCGCCGATCGCACTTGACTGCTCCTTCACCGTGGTGAATTCCTCTGTGAACTCCCCCTCTGTGTCGCCGAACAGGCCAGCCTGGGATATGGGTGTGTTAAGAAAGCGAACTTTGTCAACGGCACACATATCTGCCAGGTTTTAGCCAGAAGTGGCGTTCCTGGACCACTAGTGTGGTCATCGTCCATCCCAGGGCACTCGCAGCTGACCTGGTGTTTCCAGAGCAAAGTCGGTTGCAGTTAAGTCGGTTGCATAAGTTAAGCCTGGGTCGGAACCTTCCTCGTGCCGCTTGCCAACAGCCGCACCAGCCATAGCAAGCAAAAGGAAGCAGCCTGGCCCGCAGCAGTGTAGGCTCTGGCCCAGAGGGAGACGCAGATAACCTACACGCGTTGGCGGGGGCCGAGGCTAACCACACCAGGAAGGGGCACCATGTGGGCAAGATTGGCCTTGCTAGCACTCTTGACCTGGGGATTCGCCTCATACCCCTGGCTGCTCCGTTATCGAGGAAGGTGAGGGCGGAGCGCATGCAGACCGGGCAGAAAAAGGTGCCCTCAGCGCTGTGTGAACTTACTGTGCACCTCCGGGAAGAAGGAGACGGGAGGCTTTAAAGGGTTTCCCCTTCTTATTCTCCATGTCACACCCCTAATCGGTCCAGCGACGGAGCTGGGGGACAAGCCATCTCCAGCCTCGTCGCCGAAGTAGCCTGGGTTAGCACAGCCATCATCTCAGATTCTATAACCAGAGCCTTGCTTACCACCCCTAAGAGAGGAAGCGGGTCCGAATTGTCATCGGAAAATGACAGCCCACCCTCCGATGAAGAGATGGGCATCTGGTCCTCGGTGTCATCGAGTGAGAGGGCGATCATCCCGGAGGATGGAGCTATTCTCTCACTAGAAGCTTGGATGGAGCGCGCTGAGGAATAGGGGCTCCGCAAGCCCGAGGGTGACAGGTATGAGAAGCTGCGTGAATCTTTTCTTTATTTAATAAATGACTTGCGCCTCAGAAGACAATGCCGACGCTCAATGAATGTGTGGTGGTGTTTGTAGGCGTGAGACACAGATCACAGACGCTCTTGACAGTTCTGGAGGTAATTAATAATATAATAACACTAATTCTGAAATGGTTAAGGTGTTTTAGAATGACCAAAACAACAGTTTAGATCTTTTACAATGTGCTCAGCCTGCTGGTTTGTCCATTCACACACATTTTTATCATCACATGATCTCAAATAACAAAATCACATGTTTTTTAATGCACATACTGGAATTTGTTCGGTAAAAGTGTTTCCATTGTAGTTCATGTGCATTTTTTCTTATCCAATGAAAGTTTATCCTACTCAGTTATGCACATAAGTTTTTAATGCGCATTTTCAAAATTTATGCACATCTTGGCGTTTCCATCAATCGTTTTTCTTTAATGCTCATATCCAAAATGCACATAAAAATTTGTGGATGGAAACATAGCTAGTGATTATAATAGCTCCACTGATTATAATAGTGAACCACATATACTATACCAAACATTTAAGGGTCATTCCTGGCATTTGGAAATATTTCAGTCCCCCATATTTTTTTTAAAACGATTGTTGACAAATTACATTTTTAAAGCATTTTTTTCATTTATTTATTTCATACATTATGATGAATTTTTTTTTGTTACATTAAAAGCATTTTTAGCATAAAAAATATAATATTTCTATCTCAAACCAAGCTTTTTGTCATGTCCCTGGGGCATTTCTTTGAAATTGCATGTAGAAAAAATGTGGTAAAATGCACACAGTGTCTACATTTTATTTCAGTATTACAACTATTTTTTTCTTTTCTGGTGTAGTGGCTGTTTTCTTTAAGGAGGCTCTCTCAATGGTAAAGAAGACAAAGTCTTACCCAGGATGTCTTTTAAAGTTTTATTCTTTGCTAAGAAGGTCAGACAGTCATACAGTAACACAGGTTCCTGCAGAGTGCGACACTCAAAGAAGAGTGTGTTCCCTTTTTATATAGTTTCTTCCCTCTAAAGCCCACAAGGCCATAGGTGACATAGCAAATGAATCACGTCACAGTTATCTTAACACTCATGATTCTCTTTTAGTTGTCTATTTCTATCCCATATCCCACACGGCTGTACAGGTCATAGGTCACCATACATGGAATACAATCTAATCTTATGATAAAAAGGCGCCAAAGTGATCACGCATAGCTTAACTGTGTAATGTAGACATAGAAAAAGGAAAGAAGAACAGATTAGAAAATGCATATAAAGGTATAAAAATGAATTTCCATAACAATTCTCTCTTTTTATCATTCATTGATAACATAAACACTAAATTCATTCTATATTAGTTTCTAAAACTACACACAGTTCATTAATTAAAATGTCAATCATTTAACAAGTTTCCTGCACACACCATACACAAGAGATGTTCAAACATTCTTCTTAATTTAGTTTCCTAATTAAGCTTCCCCATAAACATCCCCCTTCTCTGGAAGCCGGGCTAAACGAATAATCACTGTTATTGCGCTCCTGACAGAAGTCAGACCCTCAGTCACCTCCAGATTTCAATCAGCTGTTAACTAAACACTACTATCATTGCATACTCATGATAAATTGTCAAATCATTGTTTCTATCAGTTACAAAATTACTAATACTCTTCTAAATCATTAATACAGCATCAATAACATCATCAATAAACATAGGAACACGTTGTTGTTTCTCTGCAGCTGTAACCTTGCTTCATTCAGATAACAACACGCTGTTTTCTGGCAGAGTTCTTCAGAACCCTCCTTTCTCTCCTACTTCCTCGCTTTGCCCTCCTCCTGAGGTGACGGGACCTTCCTGCAATGGCTAGCATGAATCCATGTCGCCCTCTCCGTGACCTTCACCGCTGTTTCAGTGGTCAGTAGCACTTGAAATTGACCCAACCAGCTCTTTGCTCTTCAGCTTTTCCCCCTCAGATCACGAACCATCACGAAATCGCCAAGCCTCAAACAGTGCAAAGGCTTCTCCGCGGCCTTCCCCTGTGCAGCTTCGACCTGTACACAGATATCAGACATCAGAGAAGACATTGATTTACAATAGTTCAACATGTCATTTTCACACACCTCTGTTGATGGCAACTGCTGCTTCCCTCCACGTATACCTACGCGCGGTGGTTTGCCAAAGAGAATTTCAAACGGGCTCAAATTCGTTTTTGGTCTTTTTCTCATTCTCATTTACATCAAAACTGTGGGCAGGGCCTTAACCCAGTTAAGTCCTGTGTCTTCACAGTATTTTGCCAATTTGTTTTTCAGTGTACCATTTTCTCTTTCTGCAATGGTAACTGCAACGTGCTTTCAAATCAATTTCCAAAAATGTACCCACTTGTTTAATGGCATCATTAACAAAATGAGTGCCGTTGTCTGAATTTATTTTCTGTGGAGTTCCCCACCTGGGGACGATCTCGGTCAGTAATGCTTTTGCTACTGCTCCCGAATCTTGTTTTGAAGTTCGAAATGCTTCAGCCCATTTTGATCACATTAACCATCACCAGACAGTACTTCTTCCCTCCACATGGGGACAATTCAATGAAATCCATCATTAAATATTCAAATGGTCCTGTCGGTGGTGGGTGAGATGTTTGCAGAACTTTTATCGCTCTTGCCACGTTATGTGTGTTGCAAATTACACAACGTCTACAGAAATTGTCCGCAAATGTTGTAAATCCCTTTGTGAACCACAGCTCTTTCATTTGCGTAACCATTGCTGTTTTTGACGCATGATCTTTACCATGTATTCATTTTGCATAATGTTGAAAAAACAAGTGTTTCGGTAAACAAGCCTTGCCATCAACACTTCCCCACACATTGTCCTTCATCACATTTGTTTTTCTCCAGTCCAGCCGCAAATGCCTGCGTATCCTGCAAAGAAAAACAAGTATCGTTATTAACGTCAGCAGATAACAAAGAACACTCCGAGCTGTCCTCGGGACGCTGCGACTTTTGCTGCTGCGTCTGCCCTCGAGTTTCCTGCAGATACAGAATCTTTGTTAGTAATATGCGCATTTACAAATGGCCAGTTTGTCAGGTAATAGAATCGCCTCCAGTAGTGCAGCCACTAAAGGAGCATGGAGTATTGGTCGACCATCAGATTTCAGAAAATTTCTATTTCCACAAAGCCCCAAAATCATGAGCTACCCCGAATGCATATCTTGAATCAATATAGATTGTGACACTTTTTCCTGTCATCAATTTACATGCCTCTGTTAAAGCGACAAGCTCTGCGGCCTGTGCAGAATAGTGCCCTGGTAATTTTCCAGAAGTCATCAAATTCAGTTGTTACTGCATAACCAACCTTGTTCTGGCCTGTTTGTCGATCTTTAAATGCCGAACCATCCACAAAGAGGACATTGTCACAATTTTCAAGCGGTTCGTCAGAGAGGTCAGGTTGTGGTGTACACACCTGTTCAAGAGCTGTTACACAACAGTGATGCTTAACAGTCACATTTGGCATGTCTAACAAGATAGTGTGGTATTACAGCCAGCGAGCTGTCAATAAATGCAATGTTTTTTGTTCTTGAAGTATCATGGACACTGCGTGCGGCACCATCAGTATCAGATCAGAATAACCAACAAAATCCCTTGAAGCCATAACGGCTTTTTCCACTGACGCCACTGCTCTTAAACAACGTGGCAGGCCTGCTGCTACAGGGTCAAGTTTGCTCAAAGTAGGCCACAGGTCGCAGCCTACCTCCGTGGTCCTGTAAAAGAACTGATGTCATAAATCCACTTTTTTCATCAACCATCTGAACAAAAGGTTTGGTCGGGACTGGTAGGCCCAAAGCAGGTGCTTTAGCCATTTGTAATTTGATGTTTACAAATGCCTGCTCTGCCTCTGTTGTCCATGTCAGTTTATCTATGGATTTCATGCCCTTCTCTAAGCTTAGAGCTCTCAGGGGCTGTTCCAAAATTGCATAATTTGGGATGAATGTGCGACAATATGAACACATTCCTAAAAAGGACAACATTAGCTTTTTCGTTAGTGGTTTAGGTACATCTCTTATACCTTTCACTCTTTTGTCAGACAGGGACTTGCTGTGTGGAGTAATGACATGTCCCAAAAACGTTACTTTTTGTTTCACAAATTGCAGTTTTGTCAAACTGACCTTCAGGTGCTTCAGGAGAGACACAGTGTCAGTCACACAAGTCTGTTCATCTTCAGCACAGATCAACATACTACATAATACTACAGCAAAGCAGTTCCAGCTGTCAGGGTCAAAGGTTCCAAGCTTCTTAACAGTGCCTCATTATACAGAGTTGTTATACAGAGATAGAGAAGATTTAAAACCCTGACACAAGCGTGTAAAAGTGTAGCCTTTGCCATTAATATTAAATGCAAACCAAAACTGGCTATCTTTATCCACTGGCACGCTGAAAAATGCATTTGCCAGGTCAACCACAGAATAAAATTGTGATTTTTCTGGAATTTGTGTCAAAATCGTGTATGGGTTAGGAACCAATGGAGCTCTTTGTTTGACAGCTGCATTTACTGCTTGTAAGTCTTGCACAAAACACCACTCAGTTGGTTACCCATTATCCCTTATCTTTTTAACAGGAAAAATAGGTGTGCGCACTTCAGAATTGTTGCATGGTACAATAACCCCTCGCTCCAGTAAAGCTTTAAATACTGGGGTAATGCCATCAATGGCTTCTTTCTTCAAAGGGTATTGTGCTTGGCCCGGTCTGTTATCAGATTTAGGAGTGATGATCACTCGATCACATCCTTTGATTAAACCCACATCATGTTTGCTTGCAGCCCACAATTCATTCGGCACCTCTGCTAATGCAGAGTGTATGTCAGTAGCATTAGAGTCAACCATGCAAGAATTCTTCACACATTGTTTGTCAATACCAGTTATTTCTTGACACAGTTATTTCATACATGCAGTCACATCTAAATGCTTTCAGTCGCTTGCTCCATTCTACCCCTCCCTCTTTTTTCTCCCAGTCGGTTTCATCAACACACAGTTTCAGAAAACAGCCCAACTCAGACCAAGACTGATGTTTAGCCTTGCAAGTTGATAAGTGTGGTACAGCCTGTTCTGACATCAGATAAAGTGGATACTGCTTTTCTGTCAGAGACACAGAAACTGCACACATACTTTCTGTCCAATACATCTTTTCCAACATCAAAGTTTCATCAGCTTCTGCCTCAAACCAAACTTTCTCATAGTCTTCATCTTTGTCAATCACGACATGTGACGTGCGATGCAGTTCGCCAGGAGACATTACATCAATGTCAAAAGGTTTTACTTGTTCTTTAGCCAAATTGCAAATTAGATCAGCCTATTTATTGTTTTCAATGAGCCATTCGTAAGCCCACTGTGGTGTTTGTGATTCAAACAGCAAACAACAAAATTCCTCTCTTTCTTCCACTCTCACTCCAGAGGAGTCTGCTGTAATAGTTAAATTTAATTTACACAAAATATCCCGACCCATTATTGGCACAGGACACTTTGGTGAACAAACAAATGCGTGTTTGAATACTTTTCCCCCCTCTGTCTCACAGGTCAGCGGAGCTGCAAATCGCTCAACTGCTGTATGACCAGATGCAGACAGAGACTCGTGAAATTTGTTTGCCAAAGGCATTTCACACTGCAAATCACATCGTCATATACATAATCGGTGCATAAAATGCATAATCTGGCCCCACTGTCAGCCAACAACTCAACCAAAGTACTTTCAATCAAAATAGAGTATTTTGGCATTCTCAAAAATGCTTCACTATCAAAAAAATAATGCCATTTCGTCCGGAAAGTCATTAACATTACTGCTATCAAAATCACAGTAAGAAATGCAAGCGTTTTCTTCATTGCAGAGAGCTAAAGAGATATCAGTGTATGTGTATATGTGTTTGTCGTATGTGTCTGCATATGTTAGTAAATTATGTTCACTTCCCTTTGCTGTAGCTGTTGACTGCTTGCCCAGACCCTCTCCGCACTGCCTCTCCCTCTTCTTCTCCTCCACACATCAGCTCGTCGGTGCCGGTTTTCGTCTCTCTGGGCAATCAAATGACCAATGTCCATCCTTGTGGCAGCGCAGACACTTGGTGCAATCCTTTGTCGCATGCTCAGTAGCCCCGCAGGCCTTGCATGGTCCGTCTTCCCCCTTCACATTTGAATTTCTCCACCATCTGCCATCTTTCTCACCCCTGTCGCCTTTAAACTTGCGGTATCTTGGGTTTCCAGGTCTTGATGCTGCTTGTACAAGAGCCATGTGTAGCTCCTTTTCAGCTCTTTTCTTGACTTGTTCTTGTTTTGCAGACAGCTTATCTTCAGCATGTTGAGCATACAGCACAATGTCTGTTAAACGTCCATTTCTCCAGTTCAAGCAGATGTCCTCCACTCACTTCATGTGGGGTTTACGTTGGTGCGGTTGGTCTTCTGGGAGGGCAGCAGTCTAAGTTGGGGTCAATCTTCAGGGCTCGCAGCTCAGCCACGGGATAGTGATGATACGGCGGTGGTACATGTGTAGAAACAGATGTATAAAAAGGGTTAGCAGGGCTAATCAATGTTTCATTCACATTTTCATTTTTTATTCGCTTATTCCTTCGCTTAATTTTCCTTATTCTTTTCCCTACATGCCAACTGTTTTTGCAACATTCTCCTCTCTATCTGCTTCACTCAGCCAACAATCAACAGTGTCTCCACACGACACGCATGCTTTTTACAACACCCAGCTTTTTCTTCTGTCTTTTCAATCGACTCTTTCCCTGTGTTTAACCTAGTATTACTCAACGTTCCCTCCCTTGGAAAGTTGTGATCTTTTATTAATTTTCCTATATCTCGCATGCCTTTGTCCCCATATAATTTTTCCATGTTCCAAAACACCGGTGTATCATATTTTCTCACTTTACTCTGGGACTTCTCCATTCTGGTGATCAGAAGACATCCCACTTCTGACACCAAATTGTAGTGGCTTTTTTTCTTTAAGGAGGCTCTCTCAATGGTAAAGAAGACAAAGTCTTACCCAAGATGTCTTTTAAAGTTTTATTCTATGCAAAGAAGGTCAGACAGTCATACAGTAACACAGGTTCCTGCAGAGTGCGACACTCAAAGAAGAGTGTGTTCCCTTTTTATCTAGTTTCTTCCCTCTAAAGCCCACAAGGCCATAGGTGACATAGCAAATGAATCACGTCACAGTTATCTTAACACTCATGATTCTCTTTTAGTTGTCTATATTTCTATCCCATATCCCACACGGCTGTACAGGTCATAGGTCACCATACATGGATTACAATCTTATCTTATGATAAAAAGGTGCCAAAGTGGTCACGCATAGCTTAACTGTGTAATGTAGACATAGAAAAAGGAAAGAAGAACAGATTAGAAAATGCATATAAAAGGTATATAAATTAATTTCCATAACAGGGGGAAACCGGAGCACCCGGAGGAAACCCACGCCAACACGGGGAGAACATGCAAACTCCACACAGAAATGTCAACTGACCCAGCCGAGGCTCAAACCAGCGACCTTCTTGCTGTGAGGCGATCGTGCTATCCACTGTGCCACCGTGAGGACCCATAGGGGAAACATTCATGCAAAAAGCATGGAAAACATTCATTGCTAATTTTAACTTATAATACTAATAATAATAATAATAATTTAAAATTATAACTTCATTCTTATCCTACTTCATGTTGAATCATCTCAGTTATAATGAAGCGGATCATAACATAGTTTCAGTTAAAACTGATTTCTTTACAGAATGCAAGAAGTTATTCTTATTTTGTGAGAAAGCCCTAAATAGTTATTTATGTTGATATATTTGTTAAATGTCTGCTTGTTATGATGTGACGATAGGCCAATTTCACAAGAACCGGAAGCCTGTCGCCGCTGAGTAAATTTACTTCCTCTACAGTGACAACTAACGCTTTTTATGCTGAGGAAACATGGAAAGATTCTTCACAACATCTCTCTCCACTCTGCCGCAAATTAACTTTGAGGACATCAGTCGAATTGTTGCAGAAAATTCTTCAACTACAGGGTCGAGACTGAAGAAGGGTTACAAATTCTTTGTTGAAGAATTTATTCATGGATATCATGGATATCAAGTTTTGAATCAGCTACTATCGCTAGCATATCGTTAACGTTAGCAAGTGTTAATAAAGTTACGGTTTTTCTATATATGTTGATTACAGATATGTTGACCTTTTTTCACTGTTTATGCATGCTTAGTGTCAAATGTAGTCGACAGCACGGTGGTAGTCAGAGCTAGATGCTACCGGTCAATGAGGAAAAACGAGGAACCCCACACACTGGAGGTTATATGTAATCTGCCGGTTGGCTTATGATGCAGATTAGCTATCATTGTTCTGATAGCAAGTTCAATTATTTTTTAACATAACTGCTGTTGCAGTTTTTAAGTGTTCTGGTGTAATATACTTCGCTTCTGCGGTTGCAGGCTAATTGCAGGTTTTCCACTGTTTTCATTTTTGCGGTGTTAACACTAGAACTACCGAGACGGTCATTTTAACAGCTTCTAATGTTTGCAATTGAATAATTTTGTTGAATTAAAACACACATATTTATAGTTCTAAGACTTTCATTAAATATGAGAACGGTCAGAATGACTGCTCTGGTCATTCTAGTAGTTATACAGTTCTGGTAGTTCCAGTGTTAATACAACAGCATTTTTTCAGTGTTTAATATTGTTCCTGACTCGTAGTTTTAAAGTACATTTTGTTCTTTTTTACAGATGTTTTTGCAGTCTCGTGGAGAGCCTAGTATCTATCTATGGTTTAAACATTGCTGCATTAAAGGGTTAATTCACACAAAAACTATATTACTAATTACTCACCTTGTTACTCACACCTGTGAAGTAACCCTTTAAAATTGTAACCATGGTATGTATAAGTACTGTTGTAATTGTAAACTTTCATAATGTATCAGTTCAATTTTACAATTCTGTATTAATTTTGAAATCTAACAATGAAATGTGTAAAATAACAACTGGACAACAGAACAACTGTATGATATGTTTATTTTGAACATTAACAATTATTAAAAAACACTAACTATTTTCAATTTTTAACTGTCCTTGTTATTTTCTTGCTCATTTTTGTTCAATAAAAGTAACAAACGTCGGCCCTTCATCTCTTCTAATAGCATGTACCCACCTTTGTCTTTGATGATCATTTGTTGGAAAATCGTGAAAACTCAAATACGGTTGTTTTTGTTTCGAATTGCTGCACTTAGGTACACAGCAGAACGCCTTGCTCCTCGACTGTGCTGCCATTGTTTTTACCGGAAGGAACTTTACCCAGGGGCGGCCATAACCGGAAGTAACGAACGCGGAAGTGTGAAATTGGCCTATTCATTACATTGTTGAAAAAAATAGAATAGATATACTAGCAGCTTAAAAAACCTTTTATTCTAAATTTTAGTTGATAAAACATTAAATTATTCATAATACTTCACCATACATACTCATTGTTTATTTTTAAGCTCTAGTGGCCTGTATAAAATCTTTTCACATAATGTCTTGTGCATTTAGCACATGACTATCAATGTCAGCCATCTTCTGTTAATGATATCATGATGCAACAATGATTTGGAATGATTGTAACCGCTGCTACTATATGTACTACACTGAGCCCAGCTTAACGAGGAGACTCACTGAGCCCAGAGGTGGAGCTGCACCAGGAAAACCACTGAGCCCAGAGGTGGAGCTGCACCAGGAGACCCACTGAGCCCAGAGATGGAGCTGCACATAGAATAGTTGTAGTGACTAGCACAGTCAATAGAGAAAAAACATTAGCAGAATTTGAATTGCTCTTTGATGTTCTTTCATTCATGAATTATGGAAAATGTTTCCTAGATTTATTAAAAATTTATATTTTTGTAATTTAATGTGATGGTAAAATTAAGATCCATTTTGATAAAAAATAAATAAATCTATTTCAGTTAAAAATTATTTAACTGTCCACATATGTGGACAGCATGCAACAAAGGCATAGCAGACAATATGGAATTTTAATGGTGTTGCACTATTTATATCATTTTTTTAAAAATATATTCATATCAGTTAAATTATTAAGAACAATATTATAACAAAAAAACATTGTAGGAACAATAACATAAAAACATATAAAAAAGCTAACATATTCATCGTACTCACTGCAGATACTATTTTTGTTTAATGTCAGTTGATCACCTTGTATATGCAGTAGTCTGTGTATGTCAGGTCTGTGCATCCATGAGGTCATAGGAGGAGATAATAAAAAAATCTGGATAAAGTTTTCCATAATTCATGCTTAAAGCTCCTGCTCCTTTGTCCTCTCTGGACTGTGCTTGTAGTGTTTTAGTAGTAGACTTTAGTTGAGGGTTGAAAATACATTTTAGAAGAAGGGTTACTTTTGTGATGTTAGTATAGTGTATATAGATGATGTGAAGTTACAACTGAGCATTCCAAAAATCTGTTCCATGATGATATCATTAATAGATGACTGACAGTGACAGACATTCCCTAGACAAATGCCCCATTCTGTGAAAACAAGATCAACTGAGGTAAATAATAATAATAATAATAATATATAGCATGTACAGTGAAGTATGAGGATTATTGTAGTATTTTGTAAGCTAAAGTTTAGAGTAAAAAGTCATTTTTATTCACCAATAATCAACTGTATGTGGACATCATCCAACAGTGCAGTCGAATTGTATTACAAGTCTGATTCTGTAACCTGCTAGTATATCTATTCTACTTTTCAAAAATGTTATGAATTGTCTTTTATCATAATAAAACAGACATAGAACAAATATATCAACAAAAATAACTATTTAGGACGTTCACACAAAATAAGAAACATCTTGCATACTGTAAAGAAATTAGTTTTAACTGAAACTATGTTGTTACATTTCAAATGTTGGTGTTTAACTGAGATGATTCAACATTAATGGATGAAGTTACAATAAGTTATAATCAGCAGTGATATTTGATCTATTAGGAGACACCGTGGGATACAATCACTCTCTTATAACCTCCTGAAGCACAGGTGAAATCAATCCAATGTAATTGGCGGGACGTACTGTGTGTGTGTGACGTCAGACCGTGAGGTATAAAAGCACCACGGAAACAAACAGCTTCAGATTTTCTCTCTTCACTCAGACGCATGAGTCTTTTTCCTCCTACTGCCAAGCACTGATAAGGCACGACGATAAGACATAAAACTGACACACACGCACGCTCACTTTTTGCATCACTATTAAAAATAATAGACTATCAGAGAAAAAAAAAAAACATTCCTCGTTTCATCACGGAACAGGACACGCACGATTTATGTGTGTGTTTGTGCAGTGCTTTTGTCCAGGAGCATGTACAGTCAGTCCTCGAGGGGGTGGCTGTGCTCATTTAAAAAGCCCTGGCCGAGTACTGTGAAACCGCCGGGTTCTGGTCAATAAAGACCCGGCAACGAGCGTTTCCCGCGGTTAATTTTCCGCTCGCGCTGGGGCCGAGCGGCAAATGATTTCGCTGGGATCGCAGCTCGATCTGAAGGTTAGGATAGAGACAAACTCGAGGGTTTCTTGTTCTCCTTGTCCTCCATATCGGCGTCCTTTCAGCGCGAGTGGGAAGCCTGGTCGGCTGCCTTTTCCTCTCGCGCTGGAGGACCGCGGCTCCGCCTCCCTGCTTCCGAGGGAGCAGGCAGCATAGAGCTGTGTTGTGACAGAAAGATGTTCCCCCTTAATGTCACGAATATGATGAACTGGCTGAGGTCAAGTTCAATTCAAATTAACTCCTATAAAAATATTCTAATATAATATTTGATATGTTATATTTATAATATAGAACATAATTATTGTTTATATAATAATAATTGTAAGGAATGGTATTTTTTAACTACAGCGGTTCGAACTGTAGTTTGCCGAATGACTAAAAAGTTATCAGTATAATGGTGAAAAACTGTACATTTCTAGTCAAACCATCCTTCTACAATCTTATACCAAAAACGGAAATAAGGGCATTATTAATAGCTAAAAATGTGGGAGAGCGTTGCTGTGATGTGATTGTATTGTATTGCAATATGGAGCAATTAAGTGTTGATGTTAATCAAAAGTAATTCACAAATATTTGAAAATGAAATGATTTATTAACAATAATTCTCTATGGTTACAACTGAATTAGTTACAAAATTAACTGTATAAAATGATCAAAAATGAAATGACGAGAAAACATGACATAAATTGTACCCAGCTTAAATGTAAAATAAAGTTACCTGAGAGAGGCAGAGACAGGGGAGGGAGAGAGAGAGACAAAGAGAGTAGGCCCCAAAGATAGCCTGATAGCAGTAGAGTAAGAAAAGCTAGCCTCCAGAGCTGGAGGAACAGCCAGAAAAGAGCCAGAGCAAAGTTTTACCAACCCTTTTGTATCTCTCTTGATCATGTGAACAAAGCCCAAATGCTGAGACATTCAAACTGACCAATCAACATGTGACCACATCGTAAAACCCCCAAAGTCCACACACCAGGCCCTGATCTTATCAGTATCTGCCTTTGAAGTCAGTATGGACCTTCTTGGTGAAAAAGACATGTTTTGCGATGTAAACAAATGCATATAATATTTTTCATTCCTACAATTCCTCCCCTGGCACCATTGTGACACATAAAAGAGGCAAAAGGTGACATTAAAATGAAAAGATGCTTTCTGTTGTGTGCTGCTGTCATCTTCAGACTTCCTGTCCAGGCTTGTTGCATGTTTAAGGTTGGTCTGTCTTTGTTGTCCTTCAGCCCAGTGTGAAAGGCCTTAATCAAATGGTGTTGCACTGTTCATATGCAAATTGTCCATTGAATCCTTCCTACCTCTACAAGATAGGTGCTGAGGAATGCAGGGAATCCCTGCTCTTCTCTTTAAAGTAGATCACAGATCGTGAACCTTTTCTGCATGGGTCCTGTATTTCAAAACAGCAAATGGCACAACAAACAGCAAAAGCAAACATATGGCATTTGTCATTGATCAAAGGTGTGATGTGGTCAGTTTGAGTTCTTCTCAAGCAAAACGCCCTTAAATTAATGCAATTAAAAAGATGGTCAAGATCAAGACAAAATAAGATTAAACAAGCTCTTTACACAATATCTGGAAACATCAAAATGAAATGCTTCACAACTAAATCAACAATAGCTGGTTAAGAGTATCAGCAAAATATTCAGTGTCACCAAATACAGTGAATTCAATGAATCAAGGTTCAAAGACAATCACAATTGCATTTAAATGGATTAAATACAAAGTAAACCAAAATAATATTTGTTGCAGAGAAATCAGTAATGTTACAATATTTCAGCATTTTGGATTTAAAATCCTAATTTACATTTTGACATAACTTGTTGAAACAAATAATGAGTAACTGGTTAAATAATCAAAAGAAACCAAAATAACAAAACAAAATGAAAAATCCATAGTTATGATAAAGTCTGAAGACTTAAATAACATGGTATCTTCATTTTTATGAAGCCGTGTCAGGCAAATTGTGAATTTGACTGTGTGTGTGAAGATTTAAAATGTTGTTCTCTGTGTGGCAGAGTTTCAGCTGAGGCTGTGTGTTTGTGTAAACATGCTCCTAACAAAGGGTGGAAGTTTTACGACAGTGTTGTAAAATTTAGTCCTGTTGTATCAGGGAGCCAGCATGGAATTTGAGTATAAGATGTGAATGTGATCTGGCTCAAAATACTTCCAAATTAATGTTTTTTAAGGAGCATGACAAAGTGCAATGTTCAAGGCTGAATCTTGTGAGAAAGCATATTCATAGTTACTGTAATTATTACACTAGCCACACGGCAATTCTTTACTCCTGTTTGTAGTTTAAACTGCAGCTATATTGAGGATAGCACAGTTTCCTACTTTTAGGAGATGAGACTCATCCAACATAGGAACACAAGTACCTTAAAATTAATTAACTTTAGCATACAGCTAATTCCTTTTTTATACATGACATGCGGTCTAGAATGCATCTGTGGCTTCTACAACCTCAGACCTAAGTGTTTTTTTACACTTACAGTAAGAAAATCATGTTTTAAGAAATTACTCCGTCTATGTGTACATTTAGTATCTCAAACAACCATTGTGTTCTATGGCAATGAATATGTGTATAACACAATAACAAATTTGGAAATTCAAACAAGATCAGCAAATATTAACTTCATTACTATTAGGCTGCTAAGCCGCCAGCAAAGGAAATTAACAGTTGCAGGCCTTGTATTAACAATGCAGTTAGTTCACTAAGAGTGTTATTAACAGATGAGTTTCTGTTACGTGAAGACCATTGATTTTTGCTCTTAAGTGATTTCTGTTTTTTCAGAAAATATGGTGGAGGTCTTCCCTCCCCCGATGTCCAGCATTTTTCCTCTCTATGGCCTATTTTATTACAGGACATGCAAAGCCTGTTTTGTTCGCCTGAGGGTTGATTGCTGTGATCATCTGAGGTTTGAGGATTTTTAAGACTCTCTAATGCTTCTACACCATGCATCTTGGCTGCGCTATTTTGGTGCTGCATCACCTTAAGTACTGAAACAGGTAAACTTTTTTTGAGCTACGGCCTCTGAACAAATAATTTCAGATTTATTACAAGTAACTTCATCTGAGAAGTGAACATGCTTTTCAATCCCATTGCTGGTAAGCATTTTGGAAGACACAAACTTCTGTGATTTTAGCATAGCTTTTAAATCTTCAACGGTGTCTTTTTGATTTCTGCATGTTTCAGACAGGGCTAACTGTTCAGCTAGTAAATTATCAAGCTGTAACTGAAGATCTAGAATTTTTGCCTCTGACTTTTCTGCCTCTGATTTTTGAACATCAAATTCTTCACATCTAGCCTTTATAATTGAAGATATTTCTGACGTCATGTTACGCAGGCTTGAGTAACACATGTAATTTAGAGCTTCAATTATATCGCCACGTTTTGATTTCTTTCCATTTTTGCCAATTACATTCCACCATGCAAACAATTTAGACTCTGAGTCTGTTAACTTAAGTGCTTCTTTGCTGAGTTTACACAGCGTAGGTTCAACCTTTTCCGTCCATAAAGCAAACAATACATCACTTTCTTTAGAAATTAACCCTTCCATCCTTGAGGAGATAATCTGAAATTTATCAAATTGTACTATTGAAATGAATTTCAGTCTTTTAATTTCTGTTTTATGCAATTTAAGCAAATGGAAGAACAAATAAAGCAGACTTGCCCACTCTTGTGGTTAGAAGGCCAGTTTTAATCCATTCACCAGGTCAGCTGTGAAAAATCCAGCTAAGACCGGCTAAAGTAAATTTCAGAAAACTCACTGGCTAGGTGGGACCAGCCCCAGCGCAAGCCAGTTCATCTGCTCAGCATTGTGTTGGGCAGAAAAGCGTTTCATCCAGTCAGCCCCCCAAAAAATGGGGTGGGAAGCAGCGCCCTCAGGAGATGAAGACCATCATGTACTGTTGCAAAGAACCATTGTAGTGAAATGGCAGTCTCAGAAGAAGTCCTAGCATTAGGAATTTCTTCGGGCAGCCCCTAAGAGGAGCAAAGGCCGCCTCCTCGTGCTCCACAGGGGGTCCATCCACCAACCCTCCCACCATTGGTGCCTTAGGGCGCGGAGACCCCCGGTGTTGTCCACCAGTGTTTTATCCCAAAAGTGGTGGCGCTAGTGGATTCGCCCCCTCTACTGAGGGTCCAAGAGCAGTTAACACGGTGCCCTACTGTCGTGAGTTCACCTCAGTGCCCAGATTTAGCTTCTTAGGGGAGCATAGAGGCCAGTATTGAGGGACTGCTAGCCCTGCAGAATTTTCTGGCAGAGTGGGAGCGGCTGCCAAACATTTTGCAGTGGGGTCCTGCTCACCTTAAAGAGGGGCTGCAGAATCCAGTTTGATTCACACCCCTCTTGCTTTAACAAGATGGTTCACATTTTAGTGAAGCCAGAGCAGCCTCTAGTTTTGGAACAAGAAGTATACTCCCTTTTGAGGAAGGGAGCCATAGAACAAGATCCTCCTCCAGACATGGAGTCAGGTTTATTTTTTATATTGTTACTTCATTGTTCCAAAGAAGGATGGAGGGTTACATCCCATTTTAGATTAAGACAGCTAAATCGCTCAGAACAAACGCTGAAGTTCAAAACAATGACTATCAGCACCATCGTGTCACAAATACAGTCTGAGGGCTGGTTTGTCACATATCTATCCTTCGAAGTCACAGGAAGTTCCTGAAATTCGCCTTCAGGGGCAAGGCGTACAGGATTCTTCCGTTCTCTCTGGCATTCTCACCCCACACGTTCACCAAAGTAGTTAACTTCGCTGGCTTCGCTTAGGCTACAGAGAATTCATATTCTCAAATTTCTCAACAACTGGCTAATTATAGTCTGGTCGAGGGAGTAAGCAGGTCAACATCAAGGTGTTGTTCTTACTCACATAGAGAAGTTGGGGTTGCGGCTAATTCTAAAGAAAAGTGTTCTTGTGCCAGTTTCTGCTGAGGCAGGGGTTGGCAGACGACCACTTTTTTAGGGGTATTATGAGACTCCACAATGATGTTCATGTGTCTGTTCCCCTACCCGAATCAGGTTGATCCAGGTGACCGCAAAGAGTGTCAGGCTGGGCCTAGCTATCACTGTCCAACAGTTTCAGAGGCTGGTTAGCAGCAGCCTCCAACATAGTTGGGTCTGCTACACATGAGATTGTTACAGTGGTGGCTCAAATCCAGGGATTTTTTTCCCTGAGGGGAAATCCATTCCGTCAAGTGCCTTGACGGAATGGATTTCCGGAACGGAACGGAATGATCACAAGATCAAAGTGTCTTGTGGCATTATCTACAAGCTTTATCGATATGGAAAAAGCCCTGGTTTCTGTCCCAAAGCCCTACATTGGGAGTAATCTCTCAGCGCATGGCACTGACCTCAGTTGCCTCTTGCAAGGGCTGGGAAGTGACACTAGGGTGCCTTGGAGGGACCATCATCTCCATATGCATATCAATTGCTAGGAGACGTTAGCAGTGTTTCAGAACTCTCCTTCAGAAATTTCCCTCAATTAAGAGGTCACCATGTGGTAGTAAAAACTGACAACACATCGGTGGTCTCTTATATCAACCATCAGTGGGTCTAAATTTGCGCCCTCTTTGCAAGTTGGTGGAGCAGATCCTTCTGTGGGCTCAGGAGAAGCTGCGCTCACTGAAGGCAGCGTACATCTCAGGTCCAGGAATGTAGGAACAGACCTATTGAGGCAGGGAGTGGCACTTGGGGGATGACGACTGCACTCAGAAGAGTGGCAGATATTCGATCTATTCGCCTGTCAAAACATAACACAATGCCCATTGTGGTATTTTACTGACACACCAAGTACCATTTGGGCTGGATGTCATGGTGCAGACATGGCTGAGGCTTCATCTGTATGCTTTTCCCCCAATCGCTCTGCTCACAGGAGTTCTGGAGAAGGTCCATGTATAGGGCTCAACCTACTATTGGTGGCCCCTTATTGGCTTACATGAGTATGGTTCTAGGACCTAGTGTCTCTCCTCAACGGTCTCCCATGGGAGATTCTCGTTTAGAGAGTTCTTCTGTCCCAGGCGGGGGGAGGATAGTGCACTCCCATCCGGACCTGTGGAAGCGGTGAGTGTGGGCTCTGAGGGGACCCACCTCATAGATCTTGGTTTGTCAACTGAGGTTGTTCAAACCATACTCAGCTCCAGAGCCCTTTCCATGAGGAGATTGTATTTCTATAAAAGTATACCTGGATCACTGGATACCTATAAAAGCACCTGGATCACTGGTTTACTGCCCTTTGGTGTTGGTGCTGGAATTTTCTCCAGGAGAGTTTTGAATATGGCGCTTAATGCATATGTAGCGTCAATGTCTGCATATGCAGATCAAGATCGCTTATATCTGCTTTGCCCAGTGTGGGCATTAGACTCATACATACATTATATGTCTGGATGGCGTTCAATATAACAATTGATCATTGTGTATGGCCCACCTAACATGAGGGCACCCGCATCTAAGCAGACTCTGAACAGTGGATAGTCGAGGCTATCTCACTGACTTAAGAGGCCCTGGACCGTCCTCTATCGGAGGCAATAGGGGCCTATTCTACCAGGAGTATGGCAGCTTCAAAAGCCTTCTTTATTCTGGCAAGTCTATGACTGGTATCTGCAATGCAGCAGGGTGGTCTACCCTGCACACCTTCAAAAGGTTTTATCAATTGGATCTGGATTCTAGCATCCAGTATCTTTGCTTGAATTAGGAGAACTCATACCCAGCATATCAAACTATGGTGTGTTTGGGATAGCATTCCCATTGTGTCTCCTAATAGAGATGCAGCGCGAGTTCCCTGAGAAGAAACGTCTCAGGTTACACATGGTTGCCTGAAGTGAACAAGACGCTGCGTCGCTTTGCCATACTTGTTCATTCCTGGTGCGCTTTGTTCGAGAGGTTTTAAGCTAAAGTTGTTTGTTTCCGTGGTGCTTTTATACCTCCCGGTCTGACGCCACACACACGGTACGTCCTGCCAATTACATTGGATTGATTTCACCTGTGCTTCAGGAGGTTATAAGAGAGGGATTGTATCCTATTGTGTCTCCTAATAGAGACGCAGCGTCTCGTTCCCTTCAGGGAACCATGGTTACATGCGTAACCTGAGACGTTTTCCATGATTTTCACAAATTGCTAATGGGCTTCCATGTGTTACTGATGTTATTGTTCTTAATGTTATTTTGTTATTATATTTTTTATATCATTGTTCTTAGTAATTGAACTGATAAAAATAGCACGTCATAAAAAACTCCCATAAAATTCTATATTGTCCGCTGTGGGTTTATGTTTCATTTTACTCCTTTGTGCACAGTTAAATGATTGTTAAACAGAATTTTTTAAAAATTCAAACGGATTAAAATTTTACCATCACATTTATGTACTCAAATAATTTTTAAATCTAGATAATGTTTTCCATAATTCATGCATAAAAGATCATTCATATAATGAATGTTGCTGTGCTTGCGACTGCAATTGCTCGACATGCAGCTCCACCTCAGTGGGTCTCCTGGTGCAGCTCCACCTCTGGGCTCAGTGGGTCTCTTGGTGCAGCTCCGCCTCTGGGCTCAGTGGCTCTCCTGGTGCAGATCCACTAGTGAACCCAAGCCAAGAATTAAAAATATATTTTAAAATCTGACAATAAATGTGGCACAGCCAGTTTTCTGAAGCACAAATAGACTTTATTATGTGCATACATTTTGAAAATGTGCATAAAAAGCTTATGTGCATAACTGAGTAGGATAAACTTTTATTGGATAGGAAAAAATATGCATAAACTATGATGAAAACACTTTTACCAAACAAATTCCTGTACGTGCATTAAAAAAAAAATCTTGTGATGATAAAAATGTGTGTGAATGGACAAACAGCTGAATGGGAATGGACAAGCAGGCAGAGCACATTGTAAAAGATCTGAAATGTTGTTTTGGTCATGCTAAAACACCTTAACCATTTCAGAATTGGTGTTATTATATTATTATTTACCTCCAGAACTGTCAAGAGCGTCTGTGCTCTGTCTCACGCTTTCAAATGCCACCACACATTCATTGAGTGTCGGCATTGTGTTGTGAGGCGCAAGTCATTTATTAAATAAAGAAAATATTCACTCAGCTTCCCATATCCCTGCAAATTCCATTTTTACTTTTGATATTTAGCGCCGGTTAATCAGGAAGTGACGATTTTGATCTCTTGGACTCGTTGGATGGAAATGCTGCTTTATTCGCAAATGTTTTATGTGATATTCTAGTTTTGCACATACATTTAATTTGCAACTTTGGATGAAACCGTGGCTATTGTCATTTTCGGGTGACCTCTTGAACTACTTTAAAAGATGTGCCATTGACTTTTTTTTTTTTTACAATCCTGTGAGTCTTTTATCTAAAAATTATTTGTTTAAGTGAGAATGCTTGCATTTTGAGTGTTATTTGCTTATTTAAGGGAGCTTTTTCGGTTTCGGCAAAGAATTTTCTTTTCAGTGTATATACCTATATGTAATTAACAGCTAAAGGTTAAATAAAAACAGGTTAAAGCACACACGCATATATATATATATATATATATATTAGTCGAGGCCAAAAGTTTTGAGAATGACACAAATATTAGTTTTCACAAATTTTGCTGCTAAAATGCTTTTAGATCTTTGTTTCGGTTGTTTCTGTTATGTACTGAAATATAATTACAAGCACTTCATACGTTTCAAAAGCTTTTATGGACAATTACTTGACATTTATGCAAAGAGTCAGTATTTGCAGTGTTGGCCCTTCTTATTCAGGACCTCTGCAATTCGACTGGGCATGCTCTCAATCAACTTCTGGGCCAAATCCTGACTGATAGTTTGTCAGAATTAGTGGGTTTTTGTTTGTCCGTCGCCTCTTGAGGATTGACCACAAGTTCTCAATGGGATTAAGCTCTGGGGAGTTTCCAGGCCATGGACCCAAAATTTCAACATTTTGGTCCCCAAGCCACTTAGATATCACTTTTGCCTTATGGCACGGTGCTTCATCGTGCTGGAAAATGCATTGTTCTTCACCAAACTGTTGTTGGATTGTTGGAAGAAGTTGCTGTTGCTGTTTCGGTACCGTTATTTATTCATGGCTGCGTTTTGGGCAAAATTGTGAGTGAGCCCAGTCCCTTGGATGAGAAGCAACCCCACACATGAATGGTCTCAGGATGCTTACTGTTGGCATGACACAGGACTGATGGTAGCGCTCACCTTTTCTTCTTCGTACAAGCCTTTTTTCAGATGGCCCAAACAATCGGAAAGGGGCTTTATTGGAGAAAATGACTTTGCCCCACTCCTCAGCCGTCTATTCGCCATACTTTTTGCAGAAGATCAATCTGTCCCTGATGTTTTTTTTTTTGGAGAGAAGTGGCTTCTTTGCTGCCCTTCTTGACACCAGGCCATCTTCCAAAAGTCTTCGCCTCACTGTGCGTGCAGATGCGCTTACACCTGACTGCTGCTAATTCTGAGCAAGCTCTGCACTGGTGGCACTCCGATCCCGCAGCTGAATCCTCTTTAGGAGATGATCCTGGTGCTTGCTGGAATTTCTTGGACCCCCTGAAGCCTTCTTAACAAGAATTGAACCTCTTTCTTTGAAGTTCTTGATGGTCCTATAAATTGTTGATTTAGGTGCAATCTCAGTAGCCACAATATCCTTGTCTGTGAAGCCATTTTTATGCAACGCAATGATGGCTGCACACGTTTCTTTGCAGGTCACCATGGTTAACAATGGAAGAACAATGATTTCAAGCATCACCCTCCTTTTAACATGTCAAGTCTGCCATTTTAACCCAATCAGCCTGACATAATGATCTCCAGCCTTGTGCTCGTCAACATTCTCGAGTTAACAAGACGATTACTGAAATGATCTCAGCAGGTCCTTTAATGACAGCAATGAAATGCAGTGGAAAGTTTTTTAGGGTTAAGTTGATTCTCATGGCACAGAAGGACTATGCAATTCATATGCAAATTGCTATTATAAAAACTTAAGCAATAAATGAAAATTAAATAAATAAAAACTTTTCCAATTTCCAATATTTATGTAATTCTTAAAACTTTTGCCCACGACTGTATATATGCACTCTAAACACTAAAGCAAAATTGTAAAGCTCTATTGACTTTTTTATAGCATAAGACGAAGCATATATTTATTAAAAAAAAGCAAAAACATAGGAATGATTTCTTTTATATTGTTATATAGTACATATACCGTAGAAGCAAATTGAATTCCATGACATCATTAATAGAAGATGGCTGGTAATGACAATGCCCTAGACTTTCTGTGAAAACATTTATACGAGGAGTTCAATTGAGGTAATATACACAGTTAAAGTTAAAAGTATTCTCCCTCCTGTAATTATTATTATTATTTTTGTATTTCCAGTAATGTTTTCTTCTGAACAAAACCGTATTTGTTTTCTGTAACTTGGAATAATTGCAGTTCTTCATAAAAAAACAAAACAAAAAAAACCCCACTTAAGGTCAATATTAATAGCCTCCTTAAGCAATATTTTTTTGATTGGCTACAGAGGAAACATTTGTCATACAATGACTTGCCTAATTACCCTAGCTTGCCTAATTAACCCAGTAAAGCCTTTAAATTGCACAGCTGGATACTAGAATCTTGCAAAAAAAAAATCTAGTAAAATATAATTTACTGTCATTATGGCAAAGATCAAATCAATCACTTATTACAAAGTAGTTAATAAACTATTATATTTAGAAATGTGTTGGTCTCCACAACAATTGGTCTCCTGGTGCAGCTCCACCTCTGGG
>CAIGQW010001850.1:6781172-6813037 GCA_903798125.1 Danio choprae | reverse complement strand
TCCAGACTAAGTTTGATTCATTAAGAGAAAAGCCGGAAACCACTACAGTATTTATTAACAAAATAATATACCTGGGTAACTAAAATTACTAAATGTACAATAAATAAAGTGTGCATGAATAGACATGAATCATGAAGGTGATTAAGTTGAGGATTTGTGATAAACAACTTATCTTTTCTGAAGACAAGCTAGAATCTGATAAAAGTAAACTAAAATAACTAACAACTGATGAAGTTTTGTCATTAATGAATATCAGTTATAAACATCTAATTAATTAGAATATCTTATACTAAAAACTCATAGTCCTAGGTCTCTAGATGATGTTTGGAAAGTGATATATTTACACATCTGCTGTTGATGCATTGGTTAGAAAAGGTGCATTGGTTCTGGAGGTGGTGGTCCTCATGTCGGGAACACATTGACGTATTTAACCTTGAAGGTAGAGGTCCTCAAATCTGAAACACGCAGATTTCTAGAAGTGGTGCTGCTAATGTCGGAAACATGCTGACGTCTTTATCCTTGAAGGCAGAGGTCCTTAAATCTGGAACATGCACATTTCTGGAGGTTGAGGTGTTGATGTTGGGAACACACAGACATCTTTATCCTTGATGGTAGAGGAATATTTGTTTCAGCAGTGTTGAAATACTATGAATCCAAACAAGATGAAAATCCTTGCGGTTTTGTAAAACCACCTATATTGCAAATCACACATTGTGCAAATCACACATTTAACTTCTTTGAGAGAATGTTTCATCCATTCCCTGGAAGGTGGGATTGAAAAGATGGCACCTTTAAAATCCAGCATTATGATTGAATTATGACCCTGTGAGGTGGTCACTGGAGGGTGTCACCCATAATGTGACTGACATTTGCATAGTCCTAGTCTACAGGTAAACTTTTTTTTATATTTAAAAGTCTTAAACATTTTCCTATGCATACTTCACTTTCCAAACCACTTCTAGTTTACCCAAGATATTGGGCTGAGATTATAAAGAATAAACATCACAATGTGATATTGCTGTTTACCTAAGCATTCATTAATAAACATTAATAAGCAAAATTTCATACAGTGGATTATTTCAAACAGTGCATATTAAATATATACATGATTATTTAAATCTAAAAGTATATGAAGTGAAAAATTTCATTTTGTGTCCGCTTCGTGAGAGTGGTGAAAGTGAAATTTTGTAATCCATGTGTGTGTCTGAGAGAATGTTGATTTGAAAGAAAATGTTGATTAGATCAAGAATTCATTCTGCAATTTGTGGCCTCTTACCACATTTGTTCTTCAGAAGAACAAAGGACAGACAGTTATTCAATGTCTCCATTGCAACTCTTAACTGATAAGCTTAAACAGAAGGAGCAGAGTTAAAAAAAAAAAAAAAAAACACTGCTAATGGCTGCAGCATTTGTTCATATAAAAAAATAATTTCCACAAGTTCCTGGTTTTACCACTGATCACTACATGCATTACTATTGAGACATGTTTTCATACATGACTGTCAATCAGTTCGGTGGGCCGGGAAAACCACACTAATGTCACCTTGTGGTGGGCGTCAAAATTGCAGGGATTTGGATCCTTGATAGTACAGTCAGCAAAAGCCTTAAAAATTGGTATTGGCTAGTTACAGTTGTGTCTCTTGTACCAGATGCTTTAACATAAATGTCATTTACCCATCAGTGAAAGATGAAAACATGAGCTGAGAAGAGAAGTTCATGTGGAATGAAAACAGGAGGAGAGGATACAATCCTGAAATCCTTAGTCCATATGTGGAAAAATAGACATCAGTTTGATTTACAGTTTGAGTAATGCAAGCAAAGATGGCTCGCTCTCCGAGGGTGTATCTTGTCATATAGGGATCCATCGCTACCCTCACCAAGTGCCAGACAGGGGCACAGTTGTAGTAGGACAGGGTATACTTAACACATCCCCGCACAACTGACGCTGTATTGTACCTGGTAGAGTAGTAACCTGCAGGTTACTGTTCCAACGTCTCTGGTAAATCTCAGGTCCAGGTAACCCGGTTCAGCTGCTCTCTCGAGGCAAGATACATGGCTTGGGACTTTAACAACAGTATTGTACACTAAGCTTCCCTAAAGTGGTCAAGCGGAAAGCAACCTAAGCCATGGATCCCCCCGCAACTGCTGGGGCACCCACCCAGAAAGGGGGGTGTTTAACGTGAAAGATGATGTTGGATAGGGGTGATTCTCTATTGGCCTAAAGCACCGTTAGAGGAGAACTGTTTGAAGTTACAGTAGTCTGCCTTAATGACATCGTCCAGACCTGATCACGAGAAACCTGCATTTAATGACGACATGTTTGTCATTGTGATAAGCCTCAACGGATTATGCCAGGGGATTGTACCCTGAGGAAAAGGAGATAATTTATTAAAAAGTTAATGGCAAGGGGCTTTTAAGAACCATTTGAGACAGAAATGTTTCTTAAAACATTTCTTTTTTTTTTTTAGAATGAAGAATTTCTAAATGTGAAGCTAAGATGATTTTTAACTAATGTGTCTGATCTTCATAGTGTTTTACTTATGCAGGTCCTTATGTGTGGCAAAATATATTTTCGAGATGGTGCTGGCTAAAGATAAAGACTGCTTTTGAGATGGTTTGGATAACAAAGCTAAATGTAATTAAGCAATTATGGTAAAATAATGACAAGAAATGATCTTAATTTTTGAATAGTTCCAACTGAGTTTTGAGAGAAACTTTAGACATTTAAAACAATAGTGAAAGATTAAGGATTCTGTATTGCAATAATTTTAAATTTATAGTCTGAGTCTATGACTCATAAATCAGACTATAAATATTGTGTAGGAAACAGAGAGAGAGAGAAAGAGAGAGAGAGAGAGAGACTGTTTGAGGGAAGCCAGAAGCTATGTTTTGCTTCTGTTATCAAGTTGCTTAGCAAATGTAACCAAACTAAGATATGACACAACAAGAATACGAAACAACCCAGCTAATTGTTTTCAGAATAGACATTGATTATAAACAAGAAAACTTTGAAACTTTGAAACTTTGAAAAAATACTTTGAAACTGACCAAAGAATGTTAAGATTAAATCTTTGTGAGTTCAACACCTAAAGCAAGTTTTATTATGAGCATATCTATAGTACAATAATGTTTGTTGTCTTTGGGGAATATGTTGTCCCTGTTGTATGAATATGGTCACTAACCTCTGAGTGTTATATAATTACAGATTGTCTAAGTGAAATATCAAACATATACCAAAATCAATAACGCTGAGTGAATCTGATGAAAAGATGATGCAGACTACGGGATGAGCTTTAAATGTATCGGTTATCTGGCTCTGTCTACTATGGGTAATGATGACTTCTTTTCCTGATTTGGATTACTCTCTGGAATAATAATATTTTTAAAAAGTTTTAATAATTTGTAGCTGTGAAATTGAAGATTAATTGCAGTTAACTCTTTGCTATCTGAATGTTAAAGGTAAATATTTTAGACTTTATGGCATTTAAACAGTAACCCTGGCTAAATCACTAACCAAATTGTCCGGAAAGCACTGGGTTGCATCAGTATGTGACTGGTATTTTTCTCTTATTTTGTATTTTTAGCTGGAAAGAAAAAAAAACAATATCTGAATATCTGACTTCAGCATTGTTTTTCAGATAAACACAAATGTTCACTTAGCATGTTTCTTAAATATCTGCGAACATAATATAGTATTTTTATGCTTTAGAAGAGTCAAGCACTTGCATACAGCACCTTTAAATACATATTTTACAAACTACAGAAAACGAGGCAACAATTTGAATACCGAATACATGTTATGATCCAGAGGAAAAAGAAACTGGTCCATATGAACTGTAACAGTTACTGACAAAGTCCCTGTCAAAGTCAGCTGATCCTTCCTTTAATAGCAAACTGATGGCAAATCCCATGTTGCAGGGTAGGTTATTGTATTAATCATCAAAATAATGACAGGAACAAACACAGCACAGGGTTGGCTATACTGTGGTATTGTTGTAAAAATTAACTTTAACCCTTTATTCCCCAAAACCGAATCTCCATCTCTCATCTTTCCATCATGATCAATCCCATGATCACTCGTGCTCCGGAAAGGCGCGTTCACGTTTTACTGGATCCGGCACTTCATATTTGGTGTTGTCTTGTATCGACACTGATGTGAGCAGGCAAAAAAATCCAAACCCAACACAATTCATTTAGTTAACTGTTTCCTTAAAGAATCAAAAGTTTTAAACCTCAGCTAGATTGTGTAAAATAATGCATGTTATATAATTTGGATGTGATTCAAATGGTATGGAACTGAACACAGAACATAGACTCAAGCAACTTTGCCATGGTTAAAGCTTAGAGGCAGAATATAATTAAAGTTAGTCTCCATGTGCACAGAGGGAGGATCCGTGAACCGTACCCAAGACTTTTTGAAAATGATGATGAATGTGCGGTTGACAAGAACTCTATGGTTCACTTAAGATGTGATCTCATTTGCACCAAATCACGGAAATGTTGCATGTATGAATAGATAAATGAAATATGAATTGGTCAAGCAGTGTATTTATGTGTTTAATCACTCGTTTTCTGACATGCACACTGTAAATAATGTGCAGTAAGCAGATCTAATTTCTAGTTAAAGTATGCAATTCCCTATAATATTAAAATAAAAGTTAATGCTTAGATTTCAAAGATAGACAAATATGCCATATGTACATGTGTAACAGAATTTATTTAAGTATACTGATTTCACTACATTTTCCTCGTTTAGTTACTGTCAATTTAAAAGTGTTTTGTGTTCACAAATATAAATGTAAAAAGAGTCTGTTTAAAACAACAGTGGTTTCACCTCTTCTCCCCCTTGGGGTTAACATCAAGGTGGTATAGTCCAAGCAGCCATACCTGTTGTACTATTGTTTGAGTGGTCTTTTCCACCTTTTTCCTGAACTGAAGAGGTATGCTCTACCTGTTCCACATTGTTACAGAGAACTTAGCACTGGTTGTAAATAATACACACACAAATACATATTTAAGTTTGATGTTAATAATTTGTTTTATTTCCTGGTGTAAAAACAATTCGTAATATTGTAGAATGTTATTTTTGTTGATAGTGTACATTTAATGGTGCGAGCTGAGGCTGGCGATCTGTCTCAAACATAATAACATTCTCTGTGCAAGTGCATTTATGATTCATATTTTAACAATGTAATATGAAGATTGTCACCGTGCATATGCTAGTTTTTATAAGTGTATGGAGTAATTGTTGAGGAACGCATGGACTGTATCAACATATCCTTATACCAGCTGGACTGAATGTGTTATGTGGAGTTTAATATAGTATTGTCTCGAATTTTAGGTGATTGATTTCATTGTCTACCTGACAAATTGAATTGATCTGTGGGTTTATTGAAAAAAAAAAAAAAAAAAACGGTTTATTTTATTAGGGACCGAGCACCGGAACGGTGCGTAGGCCCTATTGGAATTCCTCCGTTTTTTATTATTAGGGACCGAGCACCGAACGGTGCGTAGGCCCTATTGGAATTCCTCCGTTTTTTATTATTATTATTAGGGACCGAGCACCGGAACGGTGCGTAGGCCCTATTGGAATTGCGCTGTTTATTATTATTATTAGGGACCGAGCACCGGAACGGTGCGTAGGCCCTATTGGAATTCCGCTGTTTATTATTATTATTATTCTTCTTCTTCTTCTTCTTCTTCTTCTTCTTCTTCTTCTTCTTCTTCTTCTCCGGAATGAATCGCGATTTTGAGGGTCTAAACATGCTCGAAAACTCACCAAACTTTGCACACGCCCCAGAAGTGGCGAAAATTTACGTTTATTATAGGTTTTAGAAGTGGGTGTGGCAAAATGACTCGACAGCGCCACCTATACACATTTGACGGACTAGCCCCCGAGCTACATTTCACGCACATGTACGAAAATTGGCACACACATCAAACATGCCAAAACCTACCAAAAAGTCTCTTGGAGCGAAATCTCAAACCCAACAGGAAGTCAGATATTTTTAACTTCCTCTGCCGAAAAAGTGCAGTTTTTGCCATTTTCAGGCGTGGTATTTGAACGAACTCCTCCTAGGGAATTCATCGGATCAACACCAAAATTGGGTATCGTCAAATAAAGGCCTTGGCGATGTTAAATTGCGAAGATCTAGAGTTTTCGTCGAAGGGCGTGTCCGTGGCGGCCTCTCAAACTTTGACGCTTCGTCACGAAACAGGAAGTTGTTATAACTCAGGCATACATTGTCTGATCTGATTTAAAATCCATATGTTTGATAACAGTCCTGACCTGAACACGTTTACATGCCAATAACCAGATACAGATATAGCGCCACCTGCTGGCAACAGGAAGTAACATGTTTTACAGTGTCACAAGCTCCTCCTACAAATTTCATCACATCGAGTCCATGTTCTATTAGTTTAGTCCAAAGGCCTTTGTGATGTTAAATTGTGAAGATCTAGAGTTTTCGCCGAGGGGCGTGTCCGTGGCGGACTGAGAAAGTGCAATGCTTCGCCATGGAGGAGGAAGCACTTATAACTCAATCAAACAATATCTGATCTGCCTGAAAATGCACCGGTTCGATGAGATTCCTCACCTGAACACATTTACATGCCAATATTGAGTCTCAGTCATAGCGCCACCTGCTGACAGAAGGAAGTTTGGCTTAAATCAGTGGGCCCCCGAGCTACGTTTCACGCACACGTACGAAAATTAGCACACACATCAAACATGCCAAAACCTACAAAAAAGTCTCTTGGAGCGAAATGTCAAACCCAACAGGAAGTCGGATATTTTTAACTTCCTCTGCCGAAAAAGTGCAGTTTTTGCCATTTCCAGGTGTGGTATTTGAACGAACTCCTCCTAGGGAATTCATCAGATCAACACCAAAGTTGGGTATCGTCAACTAAAGGCCTTGGCGATGTTAAATTGCGAAGATCTAGAGTTTTCGTCGAAGGGCGTGTCCGTGGAGGCCTCACAAACTTTGACGCTTCGCCCCGAAACAGGAAGTTGTTATAACTCAGGCATACATTGTCTGATCTGACTCAAAATCCATATGTTTGATAACAGTCCTGACCTGAAGACGTTTACATGCCCATAACCAGATACAGATATAGCGCCACCTGCTGGCAACAGGAAGAGACATGTTTTACATTGTAACAAACTCCTCCTACAAATTGTATCACATCAAATCCATGTTTTATTAGTTTAGTCTAAAGGCCTTTGTGATGTTAAATTGTGAAGATCTAGAGTTTTCGCCGAGGGGCGTGTCCGTGGCGGACTGAGAAAGTGCAATGCTTCGCCATGGAGGAGGAAGCACTTATAACTCAACCAAACAATATCTGATCTGCCTGAAAATGCACACGTTCGATGAGATTCCTCTCCTGAAGACATCTACATGCAAATATTGAGTCTCAGTCATAGCGCCACCTGCTGACAGAAGGAAGTTTGGCATAAATCTGTGATTTTCTGGGGTTTTTTAATATATATCGGCTTCAATTATTATTGTCCGCTGTTCTCTGTCATCCTGAGGCCACCGGATGGCGGTGAGCCCGGGTGCGAGGTCCCTTTCATCGCTGCTTGCAGCTTTAATTATTATTATTATTATTCTTATTATTATTCTTCTCCGGAATGAATCGCGATTTTGAGGGTCTAAACATGCTCGAAAACTCACCAAACTTTGCACACGCCCCAGAAGTGGCGAAAATTTACGTTCATTATAGGTTTCGGAAGTGGGTGTAGCAAAATGACTCGACAGCGCCACCTATAAACATTTGACGGACTAGCCCCCGAGCTACGTTTCACGCACACGTACGAAAATTGGCACACACATTAAACATGCCAAAACATACCAAAAAGTCTCTTGGAGCAAAATCTCAAACCTAACAGGAAGTCGGATATTTTTAACTTCCTCTGGCGAAAAAGTGCAGTTTTTGCCAATTCCAGGCGTGGTATTTGAACGAACTCCTCCTAGGGAATTCATCGGATCAACACCAAAATTAGGTATTGTCATCTAAAGGCCTTGGCGATGTTAAATTGCGAAGATCTAGAGTTTTCGTCGAAGGGCGTGTCTGTGGCGGCCTCTCAAACTTTGACGCTTCGCCACGAAACAGGAAGTTGTTATAACTCAGGCATACAATGTCTGATCTGACTCAATATCCACACGTTTGATAACAGTCCTGACCTGAACACGTTTACGTGCCAATAACCAGATACAGATATAGCGCCACCTGCTGGCAACAGGAAGTGACATGTTTTACAGTGTAACAAACTCCTCCTACAAATTTCATCATATCGAATCCATGTTCCATTAGTTTAGTCCAAAGGCCTTTGTGATGTTAAATTGTGAAGATCTAGAGTTTTCGCCGAGGGGCGTGTCCGTGGCGGACTGAGAAAGTGTAATGCTTCGCCATGGAGGAGGAAGCACTTATAGCTCAACCAAACAATATCTGATCTGAATGAAAATGCACAGGTTTGATGAGACTCCTCTCCTGAAGACATCTACATGCCAATGATGAGTCTCAGTTATAGCGCCACCTGCTGACAGAAGGAAGTTTGGCATAAATCTGTGATTTTCTCGGGTTTTTAATATATATCGGCTTAAATTATTATTGTCCGCTGTTCTCTGTCATCATGAGGTCACCGCGGGGCGGTGAGCCTGGGTGCGAGGTCCCTTTCATCGCTGCTTGCAGCTTTAATTATTATTATTATTATTATTCCGCCCCTAACTTGGGGGATTTTGAGGGTCTAAACATGCTCAAAAACTCATGAAAATTTGCACACACACCAAACGCGGTGTAAATGATCAATTGATTTGGGTCTCGAAAGTGGGTGTGGCAAAATGACTCAACAGCGCCACCTATAAACACTTAAAAAATTTGCCCCGGAGCAGCATTTCATGCACACATACGAAAATTGGCAAACACATCAAAGATGCCAAAACCTACCAAAAAGTCTCTTGGAGCAAAATCTCAAACCCAACAGGAAGTCGGATATTTTTGACTTCCTCTGGCGAAAAAGTGCAGTTTTTGCCATTTCCAGGCGTGGTATTTGAACGAACTCCTCCTAGGGATTTCATCAGATCAACACCAAAATTGGGTATTGTCAACTAAAGGCCTTGGCGATGTTAAATTGCGAAGATCTAGAGTTTTCGACGAAGGGCGTGTCCGTGGCGGCCTCTCAAACTTTGACGCTTCGCCACGAAACAGGAAGTTGTTATAACTCAGGCTTACATTGTCTGATCTGATTTAAAATCCATATGTTTGATAACAGTCCTGACCTGAACACGTTTACATGTCAATAACCAGATACAGATATAGCGCCACCTGCTGGCAACAGGAAGTGACATGTTTTACAGTGTAGGTAACTTCTCCTACAAATTTTATCACAGCGAATCCATGTTCCGTTAGTTTAGTCCAAAGGCCTTTGTGATGTTAAATTGTTAAGATCTAGAGTTTTCGCCGAGGGGCGTGTCCGTGGCGGACTGAGAAAGTGCAATGCTTCGCCATGGAGGAGGAAGCACTTATAACTCAACCAAACAACATGTGATCTGCCTGAAAATGCACAGGTTCGATGACATTCCTCTCCTGAAGACATCTACATGCCAATATTGAGTCTCAGTCATAGCGCCACCTGCTGACAGAAGGAAGTTTGGCTTAAATCAGTGGGCCCCCGAGCTACGTTACACGCACTCATACGAAAATTGGCACACACATCAAACATGCCAAAACCTACAAAAAAGTCTCTTGGAGCAAAATCTCAAACCCAACAGGAAGTCGGATATTTTTAACTTCCTGTGGCGAAAAAGTGCAGTTTTTGCCATTTCCAGGCGTGGTATTTGAACGAACTCCTCCTAGGGAATTCATCAGATCAACACCAAAATTGGGTATTGTCAACTAAAGGCCTTGGCGATGTTAAATTGCGAAGATCTAGAGTTTTCGTCGAAGGGCGTGTCCGTGGCGGCCTCTCAAACTTTGACGCTTCGCCATGAAACAGGAAGTTGTTATATCTCAAGCATACATTGTCTGATCTGATTCAAAATCCATACGTTTGATAACAGTCCTGACCTAAACACGTTTACATGCGAATAACCAGATACAGATATAGCGCCACCTGCTGGCAACAGGAAGTGACATGTTTTACAGTCTAACAAACTCCTCCTACAAATTTCATCACATCAAATCCATGTTCCGTTAGTTTAGTCCAAAGGCCTTTGTGATGTTAAATTGTGAAGATCTAGAGTTTTCGCCGAGGGGCGTGTCCGTGGCGGACTGAGAAAGTGTGATGCTTCGCCATGGAGGAGGAAGCACTTATAACTCAGCCAAACATTATCTGATCTGCCTGAAAATGCACAGGTTCGATGAGATTCCTCTCCTACAGACATCTACATGCCAATATTGAGTCTCAGTCATAGCGCCACCTGCTGACAGAAGGAAGTTTGGCATAAATCAGTGATTTTCTTGGGTTTTTTAATATATATCGGCTTAAATCATTATTGTCCGCTGTTCTCTGTCATCCTGAGGCCACCGGGCGGCGGTGAGCCCGGGTGCGAGGTCCCTTTCATCGCTGCTTGCAGCTTTAATTATTGTTATTTTTTTATTTCACGTATGGTAATTAATGATGCACTCTAACAAAGATACCGGCAGTTTGGGTGAATATCATTTGGGGAGGGGCAGAGGGGTTTTACCATTTAGTAGTCTGTGTATTCCTGGGGAGATATATAACACAGATTCTGATGCTAATAGAGTACGATTTTCTACCCCAGTGTCTCATGATATCCCACCTCTTGAGATGAGCTTAAGCGAACCTACTGTGACTTTATCTAATGAACAAGTGAGACAACTGAGCTCAGATTTTAGTCAGTTGATTAAAGCTAGCTTATTTCCTAACAATCAGCTACCTACAGTACATCTAACTTCTGTTATGACTGTCAGAAGTGCTCACATGTAAATCAATGTGGTACCACAATCGTTGATGCTTCAAAGATGAATCTTGTACTGTAGTGCAGTGCAGATAAATGTTTATTCTTTGAATGGGAAGATTTGATAAGAGCTTACCTTGAAAAAGGGAATTATTCCGAACAAGAATGCATTGATGAGCTTATAAACAATTGAATGGGCAGAGCGAGAGATATTATTTAGATTTGGTTGCGCAACAGTGCCTCAGTTTCTGTTGATATAGATATGGTGTTCCGTATCTTCAAACAGCACTTTAGTGGTGTAATATCCACAGGTCTTTCCCTGGCTGATTTTTACGCTACCAAGCCATTCCATAATGAGGATCCTTTTGATCCCAATCTGATCCTTTTGATTATTGGATCAGATTGAATAAAGCTGCTGACTTTGCTGAACAGCATTTTAAAAGTGATTGAAGATCTTTGCAAGATTGGGACACAGAGATCGCTGTAATGTTCATTTGTAAATGTCCTGATAAAAGTCTATCAATGATGTTTTTGAGCAAACCATAGTGTGAATGGACGGCAGTCGCATTTGTGTAGAATTTGTGAGAGACCGTAAAGTATATGAGTGTCAGTTCTCACAATAAGCAGCTAGTGCTGTCAGTACAGATGTGTATGGCACACGGCCTCAGGAAGTGCATTCGAGTCTGAGGATGTAATATGCGAAAATAACGCAATGGATAAAATGTTAAATATGCTAGAGAAAGCATCATCATGTAACACACAGTCCACCAAAGCTACTGGCCATCACAAATACAATGTTAGGAGACCACAAGTGTGTAAAGTTTGTCAGAGTAATAACCACAGCACAGTTGCTCACTGCAAACTACACAGGCTGAGCTTCAGTTGTTACCTACCTGGACATACACGTGATATGTGCGAGATGTCTGCATCACAGCCTGTGCCAAACAGTTTGACTGAAGCTGGCGACAGTCACAGGCAGAAGCCCTCTCAGGGAAACTGTTGAGCCTCCATCTGGAGGAGGGTGATGGTAGGCACATGAGTTCAACCTCCGTTGATGATGATGATATTGAATCTGTATATGCTTTTGTGTGTGAAAACGTTCCGAAGTCCAGCAAAGTAATTTTGCAAAATACAATGAGAACTGCTCAAAGAGAGAGTTTACTATACGCTTATGTTTTAGTGCAGGTTAAAGTTGAGTTAAAAGGAATGCTTGATACTGGATTGATGGCGACTACCATCAGTGCAGACACAATGCCCATGTTAAAACAGGCAAGCATAATGACAGATGACATGCTGGCTTCTATAGATATTGTTTTAGTGGGTTGTGGGGGGAAAACAAACCAGTCCATTAGGACTTGAAATTTGAGGTTTATGGGTACAAGTTTATAGTCTCAGTCTTATTTGTTGAAGGACAGGTTGATCCCATTATTTGGGGTATGAATGTGCGTAAGTCACTTATCAGACATTTCAAGTAAAATTATGGATTTTGGCGTGTTATAGGAAAACCTGATGCAACATGCCAGAGTGACAGTAGTCAGTTTCTTCGCCTTTTGTCTAATCTGGAGAGGTGGCAAGGGGAGTCCAGCCCAGATAAGGTTGGAACACTGAAGTTAAAGAATGCTGTAACTCTTCAGTTTCTTTACAGTGTAAAGAGAAGCTTGTTGATCTGATTGAGACTTATGAGTCAAGACATCACCTGGATTGTGATGAGGCACAGGATTTCTGTCATTGCATCAGGGTAACAGATGACCGACCATTCAGGTTGCCATATCATAGGATATCACCTGGCCATTATCAGAAATAAAAAGAAACATTACATGAGATGAAAGCAAAAGACATAATCCACAAATCCTGTAGCGAGTTTGATTCCCCCTTGGTTTTGGTGTGGAAGAAGAATGGCAGAGATTTCAGATGGCTTAATGCCAGAACTGTTAAAGACGACCATCCCCTTCCACATCAGAGCGATGTCCTCAACGTCTGGGCTAAATCCTGACTGATAGCAACCCATTCTTTCATAATCACTTGTTGAAGTTGGTCAGAATTAGTGGGTTATTGTTTGTCCACCCGCCTCTTGAAGATTGACCACACGTTCTCAATGGGATTAAGGTCTGGGGAGTTTCCAGGCCGTGGACCCAAAATTTCAACGTTTTGGTCCCCGAGCCACTTAGATATCACTTTTGCCTTATGGCATAGTGCTCCATCGTGCTGGAAAATGCATTGTTCCTCACCAAACTGTTGTTGGATTGTTGGAAGAAGTTGCTGTTGGAGGGTGTTTTGCTACCATTCTTTATTCATGGCTGTGTTGTTGTGAGTGATCCCACTCCCTTGAATGAGAAGCAACCCCACACATGAATGGTCTCAGGATGCTTTACTGTTGGCATGACACAAGACTGATGGTAGTGCTCACCTTTTCTTCTCCGGACAAGCCTTTTTCCAGATGCCCCAAACAATCGGAAAGGGGCTTCATCGGAGAATATGACTTTGTCCCAGTCCTCAGCAGTCCATTCGTCATAGTTTTTGTAGAAGATCAATCTGTCCCTGATGATTTTTTTTTGGAGAGAAGTGGCTTCTTTGCTGCCCTTATTGACCCCAGGCCATCTTCCAAAAGTCTTTGCCTCACTGTGCGTGCAGATGCACTCACACCTGCCTGCTGCCATTCCTGAGCAAGCTCTGCACTGGTGGCACTCCGATCCCGTAGCTGAATCCTCTTTAGGAGACAATCCTGGCACTTGCTGGACTTTCTTAGACGCTCTGAAACCTTCTTAACAAGAAATGAACCTTTTTTTTTAAGTTCTTGCTGATCCTATAAATTGTTGATTTAGGTGCAATCTTAGTAGCCACAATATCCTTGCCTCTGAAGCCATTTTTATGCAATGCAATGATGGCTGCACACGTTTCTTTGCAGGTCACCATGGTTAACAATGGAAGAACAATGATTTCAAATGTCACCCTCCTTTTAACATGTCAAGTCTGCCATTCTAAAACAATCAGCCTGACATAATGATCTCCAGCCTTCTGCTCGTCAACATTCTCACCTGAGTTAACAAGACGATTACTGAGATGATCTCAGCAGGTTCTTTAATGACAGCAATGAAATGCAGTGGAAAGTTTTTTTTCAGGATTAAGTTAATTTACTTGGCAAAGAAGGACTATGCAATTCATCTGATCACTCTTCAGAACATTCTGGAGTATATACAAATTGCTATTATAAAAACTTAAGCAGCAACTTTTCCAATTTCCAATATTTATGTAATTCTCAAAACCTTTAGCCACGACTGCTCTAATCAAGCTGCAAAAACATTTGCGAGGGTTCTTTGAAACTATTTATTTTGCATTTATGGCTTTCCTGTGAGCATTTATTCTGACCAGGGTGCCAATTTTGAGAGTTTGTTGATTGCGAAGCTGTGTCACTTGGCTGGTATTGACAAAACACACACCACACCGTATCACCCAATGGGCAACGGCCAGGTGGAAAGGATGAACCGCACTCTTGGTAACATGATTCGTGCGCTGCCCCCAGATCTAAAGTCAGATGGTCACAGCTGTTAAATACCTTGACATTTGCTTATAATTGCACGGTTGATGAAACAACAGGTTTCTCACCTTTCTTTCTTATGTACGGCCGTACCGTGAGACTACCTGTGGATCTTATATTTGAAAGTGTACTTCTGAATGAAGAAACCATTAACATTGACAAGTATGTGCAGTCACTTACGTGGCATCTCTGTGAGGCGATTAAACTTGCACAGTCACATTTAGAAAAGGAGCAACGTAAACAAGCAGATGTACAACAAGAGGTGTAAGGGACAATCAGTTGACATTGGTCAGAGTTTTGTTGGTAAACAAAGGTGAAAGAGTAAAAAAGAAACTGGCAGGCCGTTGGGAGAGTACAGTGTAGAAGTGCAAACCTCAGCTAAATGTTTACACATTTGACAACATTACAAATTCTGTGGATGGATAAGTATTGTGAACAACTTCGAACAAAACATACGGAGGAACACTTTCGCATGTCGAGATGTACATACCGGCTGCTTCACATGCACACGCGTTAAGCAACTGAAGCAGAGCTTGAAGGTAAACAAACAGCCGTTTATCATAAGCATTTTTTTACACAGATGGCATTAAGGAAGGAACATAGAACTGTTATCTGACTAACATCTATCAGCTAAATGTGTCTGGAAAAATATTCAATTTTATTTTATTTTCATAAGCAGCACGGATGTGAATGCATCTGAATGTTCTGATTGGCTCGAGTAGACGTCTCACGTCAGTGCGTTCTAATTGCTCTTTCCAGCAATTTTCCTTCTGCATTCACACAGAGCAGCATTCCGGCAAATTACCGGTAATGTTACAACTTCTCTTTCTGGAAAATTGCCAGAACATATTTACCGGTTTTTTCAAAAAGGGACTGTTTACACATGATAAATTGTCGGTAATTTTCCAGAAAGGTCTGTATGTGTGAAAGGGGCTAATGTAATATGAAGATTGTCACGGTGCATATGATAGTTTTTGTAAGTGTATGGAGTAATTTTTCTAATTAATTTCTAAATTGGCTTTTCCTCTTCCTCTTTCCTGTCTTTTCGTTTTTCCACCTTTTTCCTGAACTGAAGAGTCTACATTTAATGGTGCAAGCTGAGGCTGGCGATCTGTCTCAAACATCATAACATTCTCTGTTCAGACTCAAAATGGCATCCTCTCGTTATTAACACAACATAACGCCGATCAAACGAGAGTACGGTTAAACATGCAACATATATTTCAAAATTGTATCAAAAATTGTTTATATATGAGTATGATATATGGATATATTTATGAGGTCCAAGCAACATTTCCAGGTTTTGATGAATAGGGTACTATATGTTAATACTTTACATTTAAGTACAGCAGTTTTCGTTTGACTTTTTAAGAACAGTGCCATTAACTTTAAAAAACACATTTAATTTAAACTTTTTTTGTGTTGTTTTTACCTGTAAGCACAATTAATAATTAAATTAATTATAATGCTTAGTGGCTGACAATAATAAATATTCTTAATAATAGTGCTTAATAATAATGTGCTACATTTTTGAACAGTGCAGAGCTGTAGATGTTTAAATAGCCCTACTAAACTACTATATTTCAATACTGGTTATTATGATGGTACTTTCTAAGGTGGTACTTGGTGAAAAAAAGTTTAAGAACCACTTTTTTATAACATTAAGAAAACAAATATATATTATACAGTTGAAGTGTAAATGATTAACCCTAGTGTGAAATTTGTATTATTTTTATAAATTAAAAAAAAAAATCCTTTTATGGAAAGTTTAATTTGTTTTAGTAGTTAATTTTATCAGTCCCGTTGAGAAATATTTTTTGATCTTCTACAAACCACTGTCATTCTGTTCTTTTACTAATTATCCTAACTTGCTCTGTTAACATAATAACCTAGTTAAGCCTTTAAATTGCATTTTAAGATACATACTAGTGTCTTGAATAATAAGTAGAAAAATATTATGTCATCATGGCAAAGGTAAAAGAAATTAGTTATTAGAAATTATTTATTAAAACTATTGTTTAAAAATGTGTTTTAAAAACTCGTATAGACCATTCGAATTCATTTTGTTTGTACAAATTATATTGTATTACATATGCAAGCATACACTTATTTTTAAATTCAATATTAGTTTTTATAGAAGCATGCATTCATTCTTCATATTATTGTAAATGGTACATATGCGGAATATATTTGCCAAAACTATACCTTATGTTTTGTTCAACTGTATACAAGCAGGGCATCAAATATTCATTATTACTTGACACCAATTATTCAAAAGGCAAAACGAAATGGTTACTAAAGTAACCCTCGTTCCCCGAGGGGGGGAACGGAAATGCTATGTGGAAACTTCCACTATGGGGATTTCGTCAGAAAGCCAATCATCTGAAGAGTAATAAAACGGGCCAATGAAATGCCAATGAGTTGGCAGTGTCAGCGCGCACAGCTGGCAGCAATCACAATCAGTCTGTGTATAAGATGCCAGCTCTGCCGTGAAACCATACCTTTTCTAGCCGAAGAAGCCGAACTACAGCTGTCAGCTAAGGCGCAATCGATGTGGCGAAGGAACATAGCATTTCCGTCCCTCCCCTCGGGGAACGAGGGTTACTTTAGTAACCGTTTCGTTCCCCAGCGGGAGGGGAACTACAATGCTATGTGGAAACTTCCACTATGGGGAAATGTATGGAAAACGCCACAGCGACTGAACATTACCACGTCATTGGTGAGAGGTTTGCCAAGCATAAGCGTGCACGCACCATCATCACCATAGACGCAGCCCTCCAACGTGTCCCCTGGCCCTTACTCACCTACTTACCTGATAAGGTTTAGTTATATTTTTTGGGGAGTCGCAAAAATGCACCTAGTTAAGTTCTAGGAATTTAAGATACGACAGTACGTTGGGAAAGCGTGCAGTCCCGATAGGGAGGACGCTGCGGAGGTCACCTGCTGCCCAATGGGGAGACCTGGTGGCAATAAGACATATGGACTAACCCTATAAAGGGGGAGTACACATACGAAGATGGTTAGCGGGGAGGGAAGACACGGGCCCGCCCAGAGGAGGGAACTATACCGTGGCTGAGTGAAGCGTATGGGGTCGCCAGTGGGGATCGCACATAGCGGGCACCTATACCCAGAACGCGGGCTGACCAAGCGGGCATGCCAACAACGTAGTGGGCCAGGCACCTGACTCCTCCGCTGAGTCAGATGCTGGGGGCCTCGGAGGAACTCTGTAGGGTTCGCCAAATGGGGAACTGAACTGATCAGAGTAAAAATATGCACGTATCTCTGTGTTAGAGAGAAAGGCGCCGCAAGCGTGTTACAACACCCACCGAATTTCCTCATTCACCGGGGTTAGCCAGCACACGTGAGGAAATGGGCTCCACTCGGAGATTATAAAATCTCGCAAATGTATTAGGTGTCGCCCAGCCGCAGCTCTACAGATATCTGTCAGAGAGGCGCCGCGCGCTAACGCCCAAGAAGAAGTGGAGTGCGCTCCTAGTGGAGTGCGCTCTCACTCCTGGGGGACATGGCTCGCCCTGGCTTGAATAAGCGAAGGAGATGGCATCCACTATCCAGTGGGCCAACCTCTGCTTGGATACGGCACTTCCCTTCTGCCGACCACCGTAACAGACAAAGAGCTGCTCAGAGGATCTAAAGCTCTGAGTGCGGTCCACATAAATACGCAGAGCGCGAACAGGACACAGCATTGAAATGGCTGGGTCTGCCTCCTCCAAAGGCAGCGCTTGCAGGTTCACCACCTGGTTTTTAAACGGTGTGGTAGGAACCTTGGGCACATATCCAGGCTGAACGTGAGAGAAGTCCGGTCCGAATTCCAGGCACGAATCACTGACCGAAAATGCCTCCAGGTCCCCGACCCACTTAATCGATGCCAACGCGACCAGCAGAGCTGTCTTCAAGGACAGAAATCTCAAGGATACTGAATCGAGTGGTTCGAACGGAGCTCCGCGTAGGCTCGTAAGCACTAAGGAGAGGTCCCAAGAGGGAATGAGAGGGGGGCGGGGTGGATTTAATCGCCTCGCGCCTCTAAGGAACCGGGTGACGAGGTTATGCCTTCCCACGGCGCCGCCATCCACCGCGTCATGATGAGCGGAGATGGCAGCGACATAAACCTTCAATGTGGAGGGCGACACCCTCTGCTCCAATCTATCCTGAAGGAAAGAAAGCACAACGCTGATCTTACAAGTTCGGGGGTCTTCTCGGAGAGAAGCGCACCACTCAGTGAATAGACTCCACTTCAGGGCATAGGCATGCCTCGTAGCTCTAGCCTGAGTGATGGTGTTAACCACCGCAGCCGGTAGGTCATCTAAGTCTTCCGCGCTCCGTCTATGGACCACACGTGGAGGTTCCAGAGATCTGGGCGCGGGTGCCAGATGGTGCCCCGTCCTTGAGAGAGAAGGTCTTCTCTCAAGAGGATTCGCCAGGGAGGGGCTGTCGCGAGGAGAGAGAGTTCTGAAATCCAGGTTCGGTTAGGCCAAAGAGGCGCAACAAGCAAAACCCGCTCCTTGTCCTCCCTGAACTTGCACAGTAACTGCGCTAGTAGGCTCACAGGGGGAAACGCATATTTGCGCATGCCCCGAGGCCAGCTGTGAGCCAGTGCATCCGTGCCGAGAGAAGCCTCGGTCAGGGAATAAAACCACTGGCAGTGGGTGGTCTCGGAGGAAGCAAACAGGTCGACCTGGGCTTCTCCGAAGCGCGCCCATATCAGCTGGACAGACTCGGGGTGGAGCCTCCATTCTCCCTTCAGCGGAAGCTGCCGTGAGAGCGCATCGGCTGCACGGTTGAGCTCGCCGGGGATATGAATGGCACGCAGCGATTTCAGCTGCGTGTGACTCCAAAGGAGCAGACGGCGAGCGAGCTGAGACATGCGGCGGGAACGGATACCCCCCATATGGTTGATATACGCTACCGTCGCCGTACTGTCCGTCCTGACCAGTACGTGTTTCCGCTCTAAACCCGGAAAAAAACGGCGCAGAGCGAGATACACTGCCAACAGCTCCAGGCAGTTGATATGCCAATGCATCCGGGATCCTTTCCACAGACCCGCAGCTGCATGCCCGCAACACATGGCCCCCCAGCCCGTGCTGGAGGCATCTGTCGTCACAACAAAGTGCCTGGACACTTGTTCTAGAGGCACACCAGCCTGTAGAAACGCAGTGTCCGTCCATGGACTGAGGGTGCGGCGACACAGCGGAGTGACAGTCACCCGGTGTGTGCCCGCGTGCCATGCTCGTCTGGGGACCAGATCGTGAAGCCAATGCCGAAGCGGTCTCATATGGAGCAATCCGAGCGGCGTGACTGCAGCTGTGGAAGCCATATGCCCCAGGAGCCTCTGAAATAATTTCAGTGGGACCACGGTTCTCCTGTCGAACTGTCGGCCATCGTCTTTCCCAGGGCACGCACAGCCGACTTGGTGGTACGCAGAGCATAGTCGGTTGCGGTGCGAAGCTCATGCATTAAGCCTGGGTCAGAGCCACCCTCGTGCAGCTGAGCCAACGCCTGCGCTTGGTAGCGCTGGTACGTGGCCATAGCGTGCAGGGCAGAAGCAGCCTGGCCCGCAGCAGTGTAGGCTCTGGCCCCGAGGGACGCAGATAACCTACACGCTTTGGATGGAAGACGAGGCTGACCACGCCAGAAAGAGGCACCACGCGGGCAAAGATTGACCGCAATGGCACGCTCAACCTGGGGAATCGCCTCGTAACCCCTGGCTGCTCCACCGTCAAGGGTGGTGGGAGCGGAAGCGCATGCAGATCGGGCAGAGAAAGGTGCCCTCCAAGACTGCGTGAGCTCACTGTGCACCTCCGGGAAGAAGGGGACGGGAGGCTTAGAAGGCTTTGCCTTCTTCTTAGCCTCCACGTAACACCCATCTAGTCGGTCCGGCCATGGGGCTGGGGGATAAACCATCTCCAGACCCACCGCCGAAGCAGCCCGGGAAAGCATGGCCAACATATCCGCTTCTAGATCTGGCGCCTCGCCAACCATCCCGGAGTGAGGGAGCGGGTCCGGATCTTCGTCGGATAGTGAAAGCCCACCCTCCGATGCAGCAATGGACATCTGGTCCCCGGTGTCATCGAGTGAAAGGGCGACCATCCGGGAGGATGGAGCGCTTCTCTCACTCGAAGCTTGGATAGAGCGCGCTGAGGAGCGAGGGGTTCGCGAGCCCGAGGGCTGCGAATTGACCCCCACTGTAACCCTCAGATCTGCCTGCGTGCCAGCCGCTATATTGCGGGGGACAACAGGGGTGGCTCGCCCTTTTGCAAGAGCGAGCCGCGATCTTAGCTGCGCAACAGACATGGCATCGCAGTGATGACATGTACTGCCCGCGAGCACCGCATTCACATGCTGGACCCCCAGACATGCCACACAGTGCTCGTGTCCATCATCCGGGGACAGGAAACCACCGCATCCAGAAACACACGGTCGGAACGACATCTTTAAAAAGATGCGTTATTCGACCGTGTTGCTCTTTTAGTGTGTGTGCTGTGATACAAACCGCTCTTGCAGAACCGGACCAGAGAAACGCCCAGGGACGGGAGAATGAACCCACCTCGACCGCCGCTGCTCGCGTTGTCACTCGCTCTGGGACCGGGAGAAACAGCCTGCAGTAAGTCAGCAGCTTTCTCTTTCTCTCTCTCTCAATCAAAGTTGGAGGAACCAGCAATGACTCTTTCAGTGCTTGTAAGGCTTCTGAAAGTGAAAAGGTATGGTTTCACGGCAGAGCTGGCATCTTATACACAGACTGATTGTGATTGCTGCCAGCTGTGCGCGCTGACACTCTGCCAACTCATTGGCATTTCATTGGCCCGTTTTATTACTCTTCAGATGATTGGCTTTCTGACGAAATCCCCCATAATGGAAGTTTCCACATAGCATTGTAGTTCCCCTCCCGCTGGGGAACCCAGTTTTATGGATACCCCTTTTCTTAAAACATCCTTGATAAAGGGGTTAATCATACAATATTTTAATGTGAAAGAACACACACACACACACACACACACACACACACACACACACAAGCATTCACATGCACACACACACACAATAACACCACCACATTGGTTCCCCAATAATTAAATTTTAAAAAGTCTGGATTGCTTGAAACAAAACAAAACAAATAATAATAATGATAAGAAGAAGAAGAAGAAGAAGAAGAAGAAGAAGAAAAGCAACACATTGAGCTTTAGGTAATATAACTTATAAATTATTATATTCATTTCATTCATCCGTTTTTTTAGAATTTTAAAACATTACTCTATTATGTACAAATAGTTTTCTATTTAGACTAACCTGCATAGACGTCACTGCACAGCATGTTGTCACATTTACAGAGAATTTTTACTAACAATTTAAAAATGTAGACTGAGTCTTATTTTCAACTTCAGGAAATGACACAGCAGTCACTACTTCTGTCATCTCATTCCAGTTTACCGTTTTGTCTCACATCCTCTTGCGTCTAATGTGACCTGACACACAAATCCATGTTGTCATACTTTTACATTTTCTGAATAAAATCTGTAGATTTATCAGATGTTTCCTTCAGTGTAAAGGGCCATTCAAACCAAGAAAAGTAATTATGGAGTTTCAATCTTTCTAACTTGGTAAAAATCAGTCCAAATCAAAGCTATAATGGTAAATAGAAAGAGGAACTATATTGCGGAAATCACTTTTGGAACACTTTCTTAAAAAGTTTAAGCATCTATAGGGCACTTTTCTATTATCTATTATTCTACTTTTTCTATTATATAAAGGCCAAAAATCTATTATTTGAAAATAATTTTATGATGGCAGTGTGTGCACAACCACCCTGTAAAAATCTGCCCACTTTTATTTTATAATCTCTACAAATCATAAACAGTCACTCCTTATGTGCTGTTTTCAAAATGTGTGAATTGTGACATTACATTAGCAAAGGTCCCACCAATTACTCTTAATATATGATGTTTTAGCATAAAACCACCATGAGCAAGTTTTATACAGTCCGCCATTATCCTGAACAGAATGTCACCCAACCATATCCAGTGTCTAATTATATATCTATCCAAATCGAGCCAATGAAGACAAGATGGATCAAATTTAAATGGTATTTCTCATCCAAACAAACGTAAAATTTGTTTTTCTGTTTATGATCCTGCTACACTTCCAGAAGATGATCAAGAAGATCTTTTTTCATAATAATGTGCAGTCAACCAGTAACCCTGGGCATACACTGTGCAATTTCTTTGCAATTTCAACATGGTATTAACTCACAGTGTATGGATGCGATGTAAATGCAACGCTCAGGATTCATGTACTTTGAGCATGACTGCTCACACTGAGCCTATGAAACCAACACATAACACCTACTACTTCTTTTATGTTTAATGTTGGTGGGTAAACCAGGGTGTTTTTACGCCACCCAATGGGAAAGAGTGTGGAGCTCGGTGGAAAGGAAGAAATTGAAATCTACAACTAATAATAATTTTTTTCGTAGTGAGATCTGTATCTTAAAAATATATATGATATTATACACTTTTTAATTATTTTTGTGTATTCTGGAATATATAAATTAACGTTGTAGCAGTGAACCCCATGAACATGGAAGTGTGTGTGTGTCCATTTGTTTTTTTTTGTGCATGTTTTTTTGTTTGCAGGTGCACAGACACTGGCTCTTTCTCAATATGCGTTCCTAAGCATTCTTGCGTCCTTGTGATCTCTTGTGTGTGAAAATGTGTGAAAAAACCCAGATGCATTCTTGATATTGATGATGCATCAAATGCAGACTTGAGTGCAATACTCGCTCTACAAGTCCCAATAGTCATTGCGGCTGAATAAAGGAGGTGGGGAGCATTTTATATGTGTTTATTATAGAAGTTCAAAAATACAACTTATTTATCTAAGGAGTTTCCCTAAATTAAACTGTAATGTTTAAATAATTTTCCATTTAAAATATGTGAAGGTCAAGTGGCCATCAGGAAGAACACAGCATCTCATTTCTCACAGGATGTGTTCTCTATTATTGTGGTCCCCGAGTTTGTTCTTCCAAGGTAACTTGGCAAGATCACTCACAATAAGTCCATTCTCTGCATTCTTGGAACTGAGAAACAGCCACTGAGTTTCACTCAATTGGTTCATAGTTCTAATTCAACCATGTGATTTCCTCACGGGGGCCAACCGAAATTTCTGACATGTCAGAAAACCATTTAATTGTCAGTCGGGAGAGTTTAATCTCCTCTCCTTTCCCCATGTACACTGCACAAACACAGCATGACAAATATGCTATATAAATAAAGCGCTATATAAATAAACTTGAATTGAATTGAATTGAATTGAACAAACAATCCACAACAAAGCTAAATTTCAGCTCCATCTAAAGAAGAGTCGCATAAGTCAGTCTATTGTTATCTTTCTATAAAGATAACATCAGACACTCAAAATTTTGTTAGTTATACAACTATGAATCTTGAAATGTACATAGTTTGTAATTAGAAAATCTGTGGAAATACTGCTTTGTGATCTATAATTTGTAGTCATAAGATGCTTCTTAATACCAAGTAGGTTTGGACTATAGTGTTTTGGTAGGTTTGACTAGGGAGAACCAGAACTGAAATAGTGTTTTCGCAGACGCCTGATGCATACAGATTGCTTACTTGACACTGTGTGGCTCTTTAACAGATATGGCGGGGGCAGTTGGACTACTCAACTGAAATAGATGTTGCTACAGCAAACAGTGTGCCGGATGAGCACTGGCCCTAAAACTCTATATATACATTTTTCACAAATGTATATATAGAGACTGGAATAAGAGTGATGTTGAAAGCATTTTTTTTTTCTCAAAATAAATATTCACTATTCTGGAAAAGATTTAGTAAAAAGATTTAGTAAATTCAGTTTAGTAATAAATCAGTTTAAAATTAGTTTTGGGTTTATATAAGGCTAATTTAAATAATGTGTAAAAAGCCAAACATAACTGTATACACACACTTTATTCAGTATAACATTTTTTTTTAAATACAAGTGACAATTTAAAAAAATTCGAATTCTGATGCAACTAAATTTGAAAAAATTAAATAAAATTAAAATAGAAACAATCTTAAATCTTAAATATTTTAAAAGTGATAATAAATGTATAATGAGCAAAATTCAAAGTGTGAAACAAACAAAAAGAGCAGTATAAAAAATGTGTGGGTATTTTATTGCAGTTCTAAATTATTTAAATGGTGGCTCACTTGCTGACTTATTAATTTGTAATTATTGGTCATTTTGTTAAATGTCAAACTAAATTTGCCACCGGTTGGATGCTAGGTGGTGCTATGGGCTCTTTTTACAATAATTAAAAAAAAATGGAATGCAGTTTAATTTAAAACTTTGAATATTTCGTAATATTAATATTACTGTTTTTTAAACAACTACATGTTATATGTAGGGCTAGTATTGCATTGTTTCCTATACTGTGGCAAGTCTGTATGTAAATGGTCTAGGCTCTCTTATTACATTTAAACAGCAGACAAAGTTCTGTCATATAAATGGTATAAAAATGAATGAAGCTGTTTTAATGACACTGACAGAGATGTAATAAATGTTGCTAACCTCTGACATGCAACATCGATGTGGTACCGAGATCCCATATGAACTTATTATTAGCATTCATTTAGTTGTTCAAGTGTAAAACGAGTTGAAAAATCATTCAAATCAGTAGCAGCAGGCTAGCGCAGAAACTCCATTAAAAAAACTGTGCTGAAATAAATCTCCATATTTTAAAGACATGGACAATGGAATTTAAGGCACTGCTTCTTATACATTCTGAGACCGACTTTATATCATATATCAATCAGGCAGTGAAGCTTATTAATTTTTAAAGAAAACAGACAGTGATTTTGAACGGTATACAGTTCACCAGAAGCATTTGAATCGGGTTACTGAAAATTAAAAGTCCTTCTGCATGTTCCAATGAAAAAGGCTCCCGACTTGCAATCAACATCCAATCAGATAAGAGGCACCGAAAAGCAATATGGTGTTTATGACATCACAGAGAAGTTAGTATTTAAAAGCTCAAAAGCACAAACTGTTTCTCGATTCTAAGACTGTATTTGCACGCAACTGACAATAGTCGCAGCCAAATTAAACTTTAGTGACAAGGCAGCCAGTACTGATCCTGTCTACTGTCCCAAGTGTCTTGCACGCTAGCCCCAGGCCATTGGGCAGTCCTTACTGTCGAGCCCCAATATACAGTTAGGTCCATAAATATTTGGACATTGACACAATTCTAACATTTATGGCTCTATACACCAACACAATGAATTTGACATGAAACAATACATGCTTTAACTGCAGACTGTCTGCTTTAATTTGATGGTATTTACATCCAAATCAGGTGAACGGTGTAGGAATTACAACAGTTTGCATATGTGCCTCCCACTTTTTAAAGGTACAAAAGTAATTGGACAATTGGCTTCTAAGCTGTTCCATGGCCAGGTGTGTGCTATTCCCTCATTATCCCAATTACAATGAGCAGATAAAAGGTCCAGAGTTCATTTAAAGTGTGCTATTTGCATTTAGAATCTGTTACTGTCAGCTCTCAAGATGAAATCCAAAGAGCTGTCACTATCAGTCAAGCGAGCCATCATTAGGTTGAAACATCAAAACAAACGCATCAGAGACAGGAAAAACATTAGGCAAGGCCAAAACAACTTTTTGGAACATTCTTAAAAAGAAGGAACGCACCAGTGAGCTCAGAAACACCAAAAGACCCAGAAGACCATGGAAGATCAAGAACACTCTCCAGGAGGTAGGTGTATGTGTGTCAAAGTCAACAATCAAGGGAAGACTACACCAGAGTAAATACAGAGGGTTTACCACAAGATGTAAACCATTGGTGAGCCTCGAAAACAATAAGGCCAAACTAGAGTTCTAAAATGATTTTTAATAGTGAATTGTGACAATTTGAACAGGAAGCTTATACAGAAGTGTCAATCAGACACTCCTTTTGGCAATGTAGCAACTGCTTGGGGGGCAGTGATGAGGAGAAAATTTTCTGCACCACATGGTGCGATACATAAGATAAAGTTCACCACTAAGGCAGATGAAACACCAGCAGCAAATTTAATGAGATTAAAACAGACATGCTAACATAATTCATGAAGGAGTGTTCAGAGCTGCTGTGGTTAAGGGTACTTCAAGCTGTGCTAAAACGTCACTAAAAGAAAACCTTGACATACCAGGAAGTGCTTCGGCCACCTGGGAGAGACACTTGCTTCATCACATGAATAGAGCTAAATACAAAGTTGATGATAGTCTGAGATCGAGGAACTGAAAAACCAATGAGTGAAATTATTGGTGAACAAAGCTAGACAAGAAGTCAAGGATCAAAAGCGAAAAGATAAAGATAAAAGGTAAACAATTGGTGCAGTCACCTGACCCCAAACAATCTTACATGGCACCTGTATACAACCAGCCCCCAAACCAACCATCTAAACACCAACGTAAAAATTAGAAGACAGAATAGGGTAGGCATGGGGGTCATGGGGCTTACAAAGGCATGGGGGTGGAGAGGGCTGCTTCCGCTGTGGGCGCATAGGTCATCTACATCGCGACTTCTAGGCTCGTCAATGCTACATGTGCAACCAGTGGGGACACATTTCAACAAGATGTCCCAACAGACACAATCTGCATGCCGAGAGAGGGGAGGAGGCTAAGGCTTCATGGCACCACAAGCAGGGCTAGCTCCAAACCCTGGCGGACAGAACCCAGGGCAGGGTGGAACACAATATCCACTCTGGGGAGGACAGGAGCAATACTGAGGAGGCCCACAGGGAGACGAAAGCGTGGCGAAGGCGGAGACACTGCTATCTATGTAGGTTAACAAAAACCGTCTGAACTATTTGTTCGACACGGGCGCCACCTATTCAACGTTGATTACCCTTGTCGATCAGAACTTGATTTCATGAAAAACTGTGGAAGTTATGGGTTTCTCTGGGGAATGTGAAAGACTGCCTTTAACTGAGCCAATACCAGTGTCTGTTGATGGACAACAACTGAAACATCGCTTTCTGTTGTCAGACAGAGCCCCCACATGGGGCAGAGACTTGCTGATAAAGCATGGTGCATCAATTCTATGCTGTGCTGATGGTGTCATTGTGAGATTTCCCACAGGGACCACTAAGAACTGTTCACTGGGTACACCTCACCTGTAAGGACAATGGTTGCTGTCATCGATACGAGAGCCTGAAAGAGCTGACATTCACTGGGGCGAACTGGAGCCAGAAACCATGCCAAGAGACGGCCTTCTCTCGCTCTATGCTCAATGGAGGCCTTGGGTAACTCGTATTTGCACCATACATGCCTCCTACTGACCCACCGCCCATGACTTTATTCTATGACCGAAACTAAACAATGGTATCAAGAAAGGTTTAAAAAAAAAAATTAGAAGGGTGTGGTTGGCAAATTAGCTAAACATGTATGGGTCACAAGGTGGCATGGGAGAGAAAGAACGGATGATGAGGCGGTGGCACAAATGCTAGACAAACAAAACAAAATACAGGACAAAACAAAATACAGGAGAATACAGAATGGCTGATGACTTAAGAAAAGTTAAAGCGGTAGTGAAAACCACCACATTGCCAGTGCCAAATCGATACACTGCATTATCAGCTTTACACCAAGAGCATAAGTGGTTTTCATGTATAAAATTAGCCAATTCATTTTTCTGTTTACTAGTGACACCAAATTTGAGGGATGTTTTTTCATTCACCTTTAGAGGGCAGCAATACATGTACACCAGAGTACCACAAGGATTAATAATGTTTCCAGGGTTGTTAAATCAGGCCTGCTGAGCAATTGCCCCTTGTCAGAGGAAGTGGTACTGATACAATATGTTGATGACATTTTACTAGATAAAAAATAGTGGACACATAATTGATTGGAAGTAAGCAGGTGTTATGACATTTACATGGAGCTAGATTTAAAGGAAGTAAATAAAAATTATAGGCAAGTAGATAACAGGCCACAATATTGGGACGAGTGAATAAGAAACGGCATATATTGGGACGAGTGTATAAGAAACGGCAAGAGCAGAATGAGGGGAGAAGGTTATAACTGATTATAGAGATATGGGAGAAGAAGTGAATAAAAAGATATCTGTAAGTCATCATTGACAGCTATACTGGATAGCCGAAGGTGTGAACAGCAAGCAAAGAGGACAGTCAGACAGTGATTAAGTGTTTAATGAATGACGATATTGAAACAAAAGTATTTTTGTAGGAATAGATAATGTTAAACACTGGAAGAATGAATATTTGAAATTAGTGGAGCAGGCATTGGGCCTGAAACATTATTTTAGGGATGGTGCAAATCTAACAATTACAGGGAAATGTCGAGAGAATTAATAAAACATTTAAAACATAATTGGCAAAAATCTGTGCAGACCAAACTAAATTGGATAGAGGCCTTAAAAATCATATTAAGAGGTATTAGATCATTATGGAACAAAACAATGGAATTAATGACTTTTGAATTGTCTACAGGATGGCCTGGAGACCTGGAGCAACTTGGACATAAACGAGAAGTGCATCATTTATGTACAGAGTATATTCTAACAATCTAACAGCTTTATTTCAGAATTTTTCTAAACAGGTTGCTGAAGGTGTGAAGCTGGCAGGATTAACCAGATAGGCAATGTAGGGGTGTACAAGCGGCAGATTAACAGATGACTAATTGGAGACATCTGACTAATTGTAGTGTGTAAGCATGCATTGGTGTAGGAGCTGAACACGCACCAACACTAAATGCATGGACACAACTGTATATTATATAACACAAGCCAACACAAAAAGGGGAACAAAGGACCATGTTAAATTATGAAATGAAAGAAAAAAAAAAAAAATCACTAATTTACTAATATATGACAATCTGACAGAAAGTGTGTGTGTGACTATTGTAAGAAAAATAACATCAAAAGAATCTCGATTCCAAAAATTATGAAGAAAGAATGAGAAAAGAAAATGGATATGAATTGGACAAATTAGATTGGAGAAAAGTTGAAAAGATTATCAAAATACATTGTTACAAAATTATTTTATTTTAAATTGTTACATTTTTAAGATTCTTTTATTTTAAACACATTATGTTTTTGAATCTTTTATTTAAAGACATTTTTAAGATTATTTTATTTTAAACACATTGTTATGTTTTTGAATCTTTTATTTGCAGACATTTTTAAGATAATTTTATTTTAAACACATTATGTTTTTAAATTTCTTGTTAGATTACATTGTTAAGATTCTTTGATTTTAATCACATTGTTGTGTTTTGGTTTTCACATTTTCAGGCATTGAAAAAAAAAATCTAGTTTTAATATGCTTGAATTTTGGCTTTAATCATATGGTTACAGGTTTGAGTTTAATAACATTGATATGTGTCAGTGTTCTGTCATGTCATGTGCTTGTTATAGTCATGTGATCACTTTGTCCTGTCTTTCCCGCTATCGTCAGTGTTAATTTATCCCACCTGTGTTCATCCCTGTGTCTCATCTGTTTAATCATCTCCTCTTGTATTTATACACTTCCGTCTGTGTCCTTCGTTGTCCGGTATTGTATTGTCTCAGCGTCGTTGTCCCGTCTGCGTGTCCTTTGTATCCAGTAAGTGTTCGTCAATAAATCTGTTTTATTTGTTATCCTGTGTACCTGTCTCATCATGTCCTACGTCGAGTTGTTACAGAATACCGGACTCAAAGTAGCGGCGAGTTTTCCCCCGATTTTTCTTTATATAGTCATTTTTCACCCCGTGTCACCCATTTTCACCCCCGTGTTTCGTTGGACCCCATCCACCTTCCCGTATGTCTTCACCTCCTGCTGGAGCAGGGGGAGAGCAGCCCTGAGGACCATGATCGAGCGACTGTCATCAGCTATCCGGGCAACGTGGTCTGCACGCCCATCATCTCTCGCAGAGCACAATTGTCCGAAGATGGTCCTCGGGGCAACATCGTCGCAAATATGGAGTGGAAACTGGCGAGTAAAAGATCTCTATTCAACGCCTTCTTAGAGGAAGGTATCGTCAGTGCCACTCCCGACCCAGTGACCAGCCTAGCAACACCATCCACCTGCAGGGAGCGCTTGCCAGAGCCCACCGCAGACGGAGAGCCACCCCCGGCTGATGAGCCATCGCCCCCTTGAGCGACGGAGTAGAATCACGCAGAGATGGAGGAGCTTGAAACCCCGTTTGACCAGGTGTGTGAGCCAGCAACACCGCCGAAAGGGGGAGTCCTGGCGGATACCCGCGAGACCAGCGAGAGTCCCGCCCACCCCCCCTCTGCAGATGGACAGCGACTGGACACTGGGAGGCTATTCACTGACTTCTGGGGCTACTATTTTAATCGTCCGCTGTTTCCAGACAGCAAAAAACAACTGTTTCCATACAGTTTTTTTTTTATCTACCTTCCTGAGGAAAACCCTAGCTCCAGAGTCATGAGTAGCTTCCCACGGCCCCCCAGAACTGCAGCAAGTCAGCCAGCTCCAGCACTGCTGCAGTCAGCCAGCCCCCCAGCTCGCCCTCAAGCTCCGGAAATGGAGCTCGCTTGTGGGTGCTACCTACCAGCGTCGCCCTCTGGATGGTGTCACCCAGCGTCAGCTCCTCCAACCTCCGAGCTGCGGACTCCACCTCGGCCCTTCGACCCTAGGGCTCCGCGTTGGCTCACTCTTCCCTCGTGGGCCGACCGCCCACCAGCTCCGCCAGGCTCCCTTGTCCCTCTGGCTTCACCTTGGTCAGTCATCGCCCTTCCTTCGCCTATGGACTCCACTCCTCCGGCTGCAACTCGTCGCACCGTCCTACCAGCTGCGTTGAGCTCCTCCTTCCCTCCAGCTACGCCTTGGTCCTCTGTCACTCTGGCTCCGCCGCGGGCTTCCGGAACCCCGCCGTCGCCTTGCTCGGGTGAGCCGCCTGCTTCACCCGGCCCTCAGAGACCTCTTCATCCCTTCCTTGGGCTCCACCGCCATCAGCGTCGTCTCCCTCGTCGGCCCCCTGGAGTTGGCAGCCACTCCTCCTCTATGGTCCCTCCCTTCCTCGACTCCGCCCGGGGCCGTCCTTCTGGCTGTATCCTGGGTCCTCCTGCTCCAGTTCCCTTCCTGTTCCTCCCTAAGATTCCTCCCTGGTACCCTCCCCTTTTACCCTCCTTCATTCTGTTGTTTCGTGTTGAAGGCATGAGGACGCGCCTTCAAAAAGGGGGGGGGGGTACTGTCAGTGTTCTGTCATGTCATGTGCTTGTTATCGTCATGTGATCTCTTTGTCCTGTCTTTTCCGCCATCGTCTGTGTTAATTTATCCCACCTGTGTTCTTCCCTGTGTCTCAACCTGTTTAATCATCTCCTCTTGTATTTATACCCTTCCGTCTGTGTCCTTCGTTGTCCGGTATTGTATTGTCTCAGCGTC
>CAIGQW010001850.1:6739470-6751172 GCA_903798125.1 Danio choprae | reverse complement strand
ATATATTTGGATTTTGATCTTGATGGTATGTCATCCAGTCCAAGAAAACAATACAGGCAATCAAACAGAATCAGGTCTTTAGAGGAAAAAATTTAAATACAATAAAACTCATTGGTTGATTGTTTTGGAGACGCTACTTGTCAGAATGCATAGATTTGCTTTTTGGTATTTTATTTTTGTTGAATTGTAAATGCAGTGAAATTTGACTATCTTGATATTTTTGAAATTGGACTATCAATTTCAGATGAACATTTTGTAAATGGGACACGTTTATCATCACAGACTTCTATTTTAAAAGGATTTCATCCAGTCCAAAAAAGATTATACAAACAATCAAGCAGAATCAGAAAAACAAGGAAAAAAAAAACATTATGCACTAGAATTGATCACTTTGTTTTTTGTTGTATGTCTATTGTTATTTATTTATTCATTCATTCATTTTCCTTCGGCTTAGTCCCTTTATTCATTAGTGGTCGCCGCAGCGGAATGAACCGCCAACTTATCCAGCATATGTTTTACACAGCGGATGCCGTTCCAGCTGCAACCCAGTACTGGGAAACATAGCAGGGGTGGCGACCCCTGATGAATAAAGGGACTAAGCCGAAGGAGAATGAATGAATGAAGTAGTATGTTTGTGTTTGTCATTTGTAAGTAAAACGGGGTGATATGCTTACTAGTACTAATTACTTATTTTGCAAATTTGAAAAAAAAATCATCCACTAAACAGTAAAAAAAATTCATTGACTTAATAGCAGTAACTGTTGCTTCAGTTGATGTGACTAGAATATCTGTACCCATGGGTAGAACATGCCAACTCCACACTGAAATGCCAACTGGCCCAGCCGTGACTCGAAGCTGAAACCTTTATGCTGTGAGGCGACTGAGCCACCCTGTCACCCTTATTTATTTATTTTTAGTTTTTTCTGACTTGTTTAAAAAATTACAAACATGATATTTAAAAAAAAAATTGGACTATTATTTTTTGCGAAACATAAATGGGACATATTTATCACTGTATGTTCAAATTTTGATATACTGTACATCTTACTGGCATTTCATGCAGCACAAGAAAACAATACAGACAATTAAGTGAAATCAGACAAACAATATTATGCACAAGGATTTATAGTTTTGTGTAGTTATTTATTAACTTTTGCTTTTGTAAAAAAAATAATAATAATAAAAGTAAAAAAACCTCTTTAATTGGACTATCAAATTCAGATGAATATAAATATGACTTAATCATCAGTAGATTCAGATCTTTACAAAAAAACTAATTAAATACAGACGCATCATTGAGGATGTGAGATTATAGATTTACTTTATGTATTTACTTACAGCTTCATTTTTAAAAATGTTACTATTAACTTCAGCTGACCATAAATGTGACGTATTTAACATATACATCTTATTTGATATGCTAGTATAGATCTTAATAGAAATCAAGAAGAATCATGTCTTATGAAAGGAGGAGAAGAAGAAAAAAAACAGACTCATCGTCTTAGTTTCTCTCTGCAAGTGTGTCAGGAGTTACAGATTTGTTTATTTGAGTTTTTATTTGTTTTTGCTTACATGTAGGACCTAAGATAATACCTTATCCATTAGCAGCTCTGGATGTTGTGTCCCATATGTTTCATCTTCTAAAAATAGTGTTTATGGCTAGTTTTTTCACAGACCTCCGCGGCGATGACCTACATATGAGTGAATATCATGAAAAGATCACAAGACAAAAAAAGGGAAATTATATTTTAACAAATATAAAGTCTCTTTTGCTTTTAAGCACATAATTAAATGTGGATATTCTTCACTGTTACAGACTACTGCAGTAATAGTAAGCCAGCACTGAAACTGTAAAATAATGTTCTTTGAAATAAATCAAGTCCCGTTGAGCTTTATTGTCATTCCGCTACATGTGTGGACAAAGTGGAATGAAGATGGTACATACAGAAAATAAACATAATCGTAAATATAAACAACACTGGACGTAAGAGCAATGAAAAAAAAATACACATATATACACATATATACATACATATATATATACACATATATACATATATACACATATATATACATATATACATATATATCATAGCTGAGTATCACTGAGCTATAAAGCGGCAACAATAACAGCACTATAACTGATATAATAAATCCATAACTGCAAAGTCTCCGTTAAAAAAATGCTAAATCGAAGTAGTTGTAGTTGGCTTAATACTCAGTTCCGTCAGTTAGCAGTGACTGCAAAAACAAAAAAACTAACGTTAGCCAGCGTGCTAATCGCTTGCATCAAATCTAAATTAAAATCATAAAAAGTAATTAAATGTTTCTTACGCTTTACGTAGTTTTAGTAGCGCATCTTCATCCCTTCACCATCACCATAAATCATAACTAATAACAGGCCTCTGTCATTTCCTTCGATATATGATCAGCAGTCGTCACTATGAGTCGTTGTGATGATTGTTTGGTGAGTGTGTCACAGCGACCTCTTAAGGTTTCCAATGAATATTTAGGGATGGCTAACGCTAAACTGGCGTTTCGACAGTGTCGAGATCCCGAAGCGCAAATGCTCTTAAACACTACACCCAAGTATGATCGAAAACCAATGGCCGAAACACCAGGTCACGTGACTAAAATGATTCAAAACACCCAAGCCACGTGACCAAAGCGATTCAAAGTATTGGACTTTTCAGAAGCATTTCGACAATATTATTTATTAAATTTCCCATTTATTGTATTTTATTAACGCCCAACCCTACCAGAACCCTTAACCCAACCGTCACAGCAATATAAAAACAGTAGTTGTATCGAGTATTATTTATGTTATTTATTAAATTACCCAATAAATTGCATTTTATTAACGCCTACCCCACCCCAACCCTAAACCCAACCGTCACATTACTGTAAAAATATTATTTATTGTTATACAGTGTTACAAAAATTATGCTATATTGATGTGCAGCTGTATCCTATCTAGACATTAGGTGCCTTCGACTTCATGCAGCGCTGAAATCTGCGAAATCTGTTTTAAAGCGGTGCATGCCGGTTAGAATTTTTGTCTGGATTGATGCTGCACGGACGCCACGTGACTGTCACATGTGGCATCAAAGTACCGCGACAGCGCTCCGTGATCAGACGATTGATTCAGCCGGTGCAGCATCTGAAGAGCGACTGCAGAAGCTGCGATGACGACACCAATATTATACGATTGGCCGAGTTTACCGCATGACAACAACCACGTGTGTTTCGGGTTTATTATTGGACAACTTCCGTCTCACAAATTTCAAAACAAACAATTAACTTTTTATACCATCTCTATCATGTACACATCATGCTTATTAAAAGATTACAAATATTTTACTGCAGTATCACCTTTTGTTAAATAATTTGTTTATAAAGGCTAGATTGTTTGCATAGATTCATTTTCGACCTTTTTTTATACAGACTACTGTATTCAGCTCCATAAACAATTTAAATTATATATTTTAGTAAATAACCTAAATATGAACTCAAATAAGTCTTACAGACTTGTAATAAAGTAATTATCATCATTGATCCTGACACCCCATAAAGGTTTCTTTAAGTTAAATTTTTATTATTAAATATAAAAATACATGATTATAAATTTTTTCCTGTCAAGTCGTTTATGCTTATTGTTTTGTGTTTAATAGGCCTATTCGTGGATATGTATTTCCTTATTATGTGCCCTCTCGTTTTCCCTTAATTCTCATGCGTTTGTTATATAGGCTATTTAAATTTGATGAATTATTACCTTATTTTTAAAAATGAACTATAGTTTGTAGAGGCTGTATTTTGTTTTACTTGTACTGTAAATCTTTGGTTATTGCAATAAATAATTAATAAATAAATGATCACGCCATGTGATCGGAATCATGACTGCAGTAACTTTGAGCCCCGAAGTGTCCGGCTTGACGGCTCCGTTTTCAACTCTCGTCTATTGCCGGCTACAGCCGTGCTTCATGTCAAACGCACATTTTACCTTTCGAGACCTGGCGAATTTGCGTTTGATTGAAAGGGTCGGGAAAGCCCTCTAAGCCCTCTATTTCATGTAGCAAGTGTGCGAATCCCGACTTCCACAAATGCTCAGAAATTGTCACTTGATGTATTTTAATAATGTTAATTGTTATGATCAAAACAAGACATATTTTTTTCCACTAAATCACTTCAAATATCAATTCTACAACGTGGGCTATAATTCCTCAACTTGTGTAACTTTATTTGCTCAAGCTGTTCTAGAGTAATGCATAAAACAATTCCACTAGGTGTCGCTGTAGAAACAGGTTTCGAAACGTTTCGAATTTTCGACACATTTGCTTTAACTGTTTCAGTGTTTCTTGAAGCCTCGCTCTGCCCACCGCTATGAATATTACCACAATAACAAACTCCTGTAGTTTAATCCCTAATTAAAATCTAAAGCCTACATCTAATTTCCAAAAAAATTATAAGTCAATTATATTGGATATTGACGATGCTATACATTTTAAAATGGAATGCTAGGAAATAAATTGCTTATGGATGTTAAAACAGTACATTCAAGAGTAAGCATAGACTGTAAAAAATATATGGATGACATGACAGCGCCTTTTTTATTGAATGACAAAGAATAGGCCTATACAAAAAAAAGAAATTAGAAAATAATGTATACAATTAATAAATAAACAATATCAGGGGCAAACACACATAAGTATAAAGATATTAGTTATATAACCAGGAAAATATTATGAGAATGACATAACAAAACCGTTTTAAGGGCTTTGGAATTGTTGGGTGTAAGTAGAGTATTGAGGTAGGATTTAAGATCTTTACAGAAAACAGGAAAATAGGGTTTAGCATCTGGAAATAAACATTTGTGCAAAAAGGATTTTGCAAGAAGAACAAATTAATTAGATAATAGATATTGAAGAAAAATTCTGAGCAGAAAATGCATGAGTAAAAATACAAAAATCCTTCCAGAATATATTGTATGTATGTAGCGGATGTTATGCGTGAAATATTCATGTACGCCTATTACTAACTAGGGAGGTTTAAGACCTATGTGAAGTTAGCCCCCCACCCAGCACAAAACGTCAGCAAAATATTCGTTTGTGCTGTTTTGGTTTTTGAGATATTGAAATAATATTTGTAGGCCATTCAGCAGTCACGCAGCCCCACCACATGCTTCAAATTCACCCCAAATAGCCTCCCTCGTTTGTGCTTCATTTGTGCTGGTTTGTGCCAGTGAAAGATCCGTTTGTGCTGTTTCTGTTATTAAAATATTACACATTGAATTATCGTTTATGACATCACCATCCCCCCAACATGCTGCAAATTTATCCAAAATGGTCTTGTTCGTTTGTGCTCCGTTTGTGCTGCAAAAATATTTCTTTGTGCTTTTTTGATTTTTGAGATATTAAAATAATTTTTGTAGGTAATTCAGCAGTCATGCAGCCCTACCTGCTTCAAATTCACCCCAAATAGTCTCGTTTGTTTGTGCTTCATTTGTGCTGGTTTGTGTCGGTAAAAGTTCTGTTTGTGCTGTTTCTGTTATTACAATATTACACATTTAATTATGGATGATGATGTCATCAGCCCTCCGACATGCTGCAAATTCATCTAAAATAGTCTCGTTCGTTTGTGCTGGTTTGTGCTGCAATTTGTGCTGTTTTGGTTAAAATAATATTTGTAGGTAATTCCGCGGTCATGCTGCCCCACCACATGCTTCAAATTCAAACAACACTGTTGCATTTTCAAAATTGAACTCAGAGGCCACGCTAATGCGTTTTCATTTGAAATTTAATTTTCGCATATTTTTGTCTCCGTTTTGCCCTTCCATCCACACTGAGATGTTTTTTTAGGAAATGAAAACGTTTATTTTTGAAACGATCTCCAAAGTGGATAAATTTGAAAACGCCGTTTTCGTGTCATAGTGTGGACTGTGAAAACGGAGGCTTTCGAAAACGATGACGCATTTTTAGTCATGTGACACAGTCATGTTACTAATTCAGCAAAAATGGTGAACCACATCGTGCAGCATTTGTTTTGGATGCTCTCAGTTTTGACAGCGTTGTTAAAAATTAATGTAAGTTCGTACATGCTCCAGCTTGGATTTTATCGAAGGACACAGAATGTGTACTCAGAGCTGTTGTTCAGCGGCAGGTCTAGAGCACAGTTACGGTTCAAGCAGTACATGGAGCAGAGATTTTGGGTGAACCCTTGACGCTGTCGTGTGTGGTGGTGTGGACTTGTGCCTAAGGAGTGGCGTGAGAACTTCAGAATGTTTTGGGATTCTTTGTATCATCTGAGTGAACTGTTACAACCTCATATTCAAGGCCAGACAACGCGAATGAGATCACCGGTGGACGTTGTTACAAAGGTTGCATGTACTATTTAAGTGATAAAGGCAGACTGTGGAAAACAGCGAATACGTTTGGATTAGACAGACAAACTGTGTCTAAAATAGTCTGAGAAGTGTGCAGGGCTATCACATTTCATCTGGGTCCCGAGTATGTTTCGCTTCCATTTACAGAAACTGAGGCACAGAAACTTGTCACAAACCTTTATCATACACATGGGATGCCACAGTGTCTAGAAGCTATTGACTGCACGCTTATAGAAATAAAACAGCCATCCGCCCACTCCACTGATTACATCAATAGGAAAATCAAATTCTCGCTAAATGTCCAGGCTACCTGTGATTACAAATACTCATTCATGGACGTCGTTATTAAATGGCCTGGCAGCATACACGATGCGTGCATATTTGCCAATTCAAAAATCAATGCTTACTTGAAAGATGGAAAAATTCCTTCTTGTCCAAAAGTAATCATGGAGGGAGAAGATCCTATTCCTGTATTTCTTCTAGGAGACCCGGCATACCCCCTGCTTCCCTATGCCATGAAAGAATATGCAAGTGGATGTACTACTCATCAAGAACAGTATTTTGGGTTGTCATTGTGCAAGTGCAGAATGGTGATCGAATGCGCATTTGGACGGCTAAAAGCACGATTCAGAGCATTACGGAGGGCAATGGACATAAATCTGGAAGATCTTCCATTCATTATCAATGCCTGTTTTGTTTTGCATAACTTTTGTGAAGCTAACAGAGAATTCAATCCAGACCAAACTGTTACTGCAGCTGTCCAGTATGACACAGACTTCCAGCCACCAACACAGCACTATAATTTCAGAACAGAATGCAATGAAACTGAGGGAAGACGACTAAGAAATGTGCTTACCATGTTTTTTGACCCGTGAATAATGCTCTTCATTTTGTTTAAGCAATTTAGTATATTCTATGTCATTTTTTCAACTTACTGTTGCTTGCCATTGTCAAATATGCTTTAATTTACGGGGTAAACAATATTCGGTTCAATTACATCAGTTTTTGGATTAAGTTATGATAGCCTACACTGTGAACATGAAGTGTCTGAAGTGCTTAATTGTAACAGTCATTATATTCACTATGTGTTAAAGCACTGCACTGAGTCACTAAGGTTTTTTTTTATATATGTTTTTTTTTATTGCAGATACTACAATTACACATTCACAACCAAGTAATAATTATCAAAATGACATTGAGCTTGTGTGATTAATCTTTACTTTTAAATTGTATCATACACTTTTCTGTGAACAAAAAATATCTAAAGTGCTTATTCTCCTGGATAGTGCATTCAACAGATGTGAAACAGATGCTGTATTCATTAAAGTTTCTGTAAAGAAACAAAGAAAAATTACTTACTGATTTGTTACTGCTGACATTATCAGCTGAAAAATCCACTGTGTCAGACAGTACAGTGACAAACTCATGCCATTTCAAGTATCATAAACATGACTGCAGAACCTCGAAATGTCAAAAGCAAAAAACAATGTTACTTCACTGTAAACTTTAGAAAAAAAGGAGCATTACAATAAAACTCTGTGGAGAGTTGAGCATGATCGAACACCCAATGAGGAGGAAAGAGAGCAAACACACAGACACACACACACAGCTACCCGTGGTGTGTAAGGAAAACAATAAATACAAATAAAAAAAAATTACTTGGCTGTATCGCAGACCATGTCTTCTTCTTCCCACAACAACAAACTATATTACAGTGGTGCCTAAGTTCGACGCATGTACAATGCTGCGTATTGACGAGTTGCTCAACCGGTTAGGTGCTGCTAGATATTACTCGACACTGAATTTGACAAAGGGATATTGGCAGATCCCCTTAACTCCAATATCCCGTGAAAAAACAGCCTTTACGACGCCGTTTGGATTGCACCAATTTGTGACACTTCCGTTCGGGCTGTTTGCGGCACCGGCAACGATTTAGCATCTGATGGACAAAATACTTGGCCCTCACTCAGCATATATGGCAGCGGCATATGCAACATGTGAGGGCAGTATTATCAGCGCTGAGACAGGCCGGGCTCACGGCCAACCCACAGAAGTGCGCAATTGGGCGAGTGGAGGTAAGGTATCTGGGCTTCCACTTCGGGCAGGTGCAGGTGCAGCCCCAAATTGATAAGACTGCAGCTATTGCAACCTGTCCGAGACCTAAGACCAAAAAGGAGGTGAGACAATTTTTGGGACTGGCGGGATATTATAGGCGTTTTGTTGCTAATTATTTGGCCATCGTCAGCTCATTGACTGATCTCACTAAAAAGGAGGGACCAGACACCGTCCAATGGTCGAAGCAGTGTCAACAGGCCTTCTCAAAAGTAAAATCTATACTTTGCGGGGGCCGCTATTGCACGCTCCTGATTTTGCTCTCCCCTTTTTGTTACAGACGGATGCGTCCGATCGGGGTCTGGGGGTGGTTCTCTCCCAGAAGGTGGCAGGAGTGGAACGGCCGGTGCTGTACATTAGCCGCAAACTCAGCAAGAGTGAGGCGAAGTACTGCACCATCATGAAGGAGTGTCTCGCAATATGGTGGGCCGTTCTCACTCTTCGTTATTACCTCCTGGGCAGGGAATTCGTCCTCTGTTCAGATCATGCTACTCTCTAGTGGCTCCACCGCATGAAGGATACCAACGCGCGGATCACCCGTTGGAATCTAGCGTTACAGCCTTTTAAATTCAAGGTGGTCCACAGGCCGTGTGCACAGATGGCTGTAGCTGACTTCCTCTCCAGGGCAGGGAGGGGGAGGGATGCAGGCCGGACGGCTCCCCGGCCTGAGGTGGGCGGTGGGGGTATGTGGAGAGGTGAGCATGATCGAACACCCAATGAGGAGGAGAGAGAGCAAACACACACACACACACACACACACACACACACACACACACACACACACACACACACACACACACAGCTACACGTGGTGTGTAAGGAAAAAAAAAAAAAAAAAAAATTATTTGCCTGTATCGCCGACCCTGTCTTCTTCTTCCTACAACAACAAACTATATTACAAAGTCTTGAACACAGGGTCAACTTTGTAACCATGACTACAATAAACTTAAACATGTCATTGCAATTAAACCAACAACAAAACAAGATTCATTTTAAGGACTTGTGTTAGACATCACTACTTTCTGTCATAATAGTATGACAGTAAATAGTACACTCAGCAGCATCTTGGTGTTGTGGTGGTGTTGATTGTGTTGCTGCTGAAGTGGGGGGCAGAGGTAACAACTGGAGCATAGACGTAACCATGGTGCTGCTGATGGTGTGTCCTGTAATGTGGTAGTGGTGGTGCAACAAACGGGATTCTGGGCCATTGACTGTCGTATAAGCACAAATACATCTGTAACTGAATTTGTAAGTTTTTCAATGTTTGATGTTAGTCTGCCAATATTCTCTGAAAAATCTATGTTTGCAGCCTCCATCCTCTCAAATGTCTGCCTTCTCTGTCAGGATTGTGGGTGGAGGAAAAGGAGTGAGGACTCAAATGCAGGGAAAAAATGGGTATTTATTAATAATAAAAATAAAACAAAAAGGCAAAACAAACTACCCCGAGTGGGAAAACATTAAGAAAACAAATAAATAAACAAACAAACAAACTTGACTGGGCAAGGTGGCAGGAAACAGGACAAGGCAGTATACGACAGGACATCAAGGAAGATAAGACGACGAACTAGCACAGGACAGCAGACATGAGGAGAATATAAGCACAAATAATTAACACACAAAACAGGTGAACATAATAAACTAATAATGGGTTAACAAGGAGGGTGGGACTAGACAATAGACGGGAGAGCACATGACACAAACAAAACACAAGCCATGTGCTCACACAAAAACAAGACTCGAACACGCAGCCAATGAGAGAACTCATTAACCGCACGTTCACATGACACAGCACGCGGGGCATGTAAACATGCACCACGTGCTAAACACAACACCAACAGAAGACTGAACGCAAGACACGAGTACACGATAAATGAAAACACTTACCGTGCACTCACACATGTTTCATCCCAGCGCCAACCAAAACCAAAACCAACTAGACTGAGACGCTGGGAATGAAACACCACGCTGCCGACAGAACAAACACAAACACCAGGACAAGAGCGCGCATCCAGACCACACGCGGACCTCACGCGCCGCTCATACAATGACACAAGAACAGAAAACGAGTGCTCGACCCGAGAAAACTTGAGCCAAGCACAACATACAGGACAAGACATGACTAAACATGAATTTACAAGACAGGAGTGGCAGAACCCTGACACTAGCCCCCCCCAATAGGAACGCCACCTGGCGTCCCTAAAGGGAACATCCAACAAGGTACAAGACAGACTAGAAACACCATAAGACAAAACAGGCAACATCAACAGACAACACAAGACAGGGAAGTGAACATACAAGACATCAGGAAGGGAGGGAGAAAGGGGAGCCAAACCAGACCCAGCAAGACAAACAAGGGAGGATCAGGAGGTTCAGGGACCCTGGCGGACAGGAAGGGAAGCAGGAACGAGAGTCCAGGCTGGAAGCCAGGGAGGAGCAGGAGGGACAGTCCAGGGCAGGACAGACCAGAATGGGGTCAGCGGGTTAGGGACCCCGGCAGGGGGCCAGGGTGGAGCCGGAGGGACCGTCCAGGGTGGCAGAAAGTCACACCATGGAGGAGCAGGAGGGACGACCCAGGGAGGATCGGTCAGGGATAGCAAGGTAGGAGGCCTGAGGGGAGCCGGCTGGGCTGGAGGCCTGAGGGCAGCCGGCTGGGCTGGAGGCCTGAGGGGAGCCGGCTGGACTGGAGGCCTGAGGGGAGCCGGCAGGGCAGGAAGCCGGGCTGGGGCCAGCAGGGCAAGGCGTCTGGGGGGTGCCGGCAGGGCAAGGCGTCTGGGTGATGCCTGCAGGGCTAGAAGCCGGGCTGGGGCCGGCAGGGCAAGGAGCTGGGCTGGGGCCGGCAGGGCAAGACATGTAGGTGGCGCAGGCAGGGCTAGGAGCCGGGCTGGCAGGGCAAGACATGTGGACGGCGCCCGCAGGTCTAGGAGCCGGGCTGGAACCGGCAGGGCAAGACATGTGGGTGGCGCCGGCAGGGCTAGGAGCCGGGCTGGGGCCGGCAAGGCTAGGAGCCGGGCTGGGGCCGGGAGGTCAAGACATATGGGCGGTGCCGGCAGGGCTAGGAGCCGGACTGGGGCCGGCAGGGCAAGACATATGGGCGGCGCCGGCAGGGCTAGGAGCCGGGCTGGGACCGGCAGGGCTAGGAGCCTGGGCGGCGCAGGCACCGATTTGCGCTCTGGGGCTGGAGCCGACACTGGCGGGCGCTCTGGGGCTGGAG
>CAIGQW010001850.1:6699634-6739460 GCA_903798125.1 Danio choprae | reverse complement strand
CTCTGGGGCTGGAGCCGACACTGGCGGGCGCTCTGGGGCTGGAGCCGCCTTTGCTGAAGAGGCCTTCCTCTTCAGCCTCCGCTTTTGGGTGCGGGTCAACCCTTGGGGGTTGGGCATGGACTGGGTGCTGGTGGTGGTGAGAAGGGTCCATTCCCCCTGCAAGATCTCCCTCTCCTTCCTGAGGCAAGCATACTCCACCACCTCCCAATAAGTCCACTTCCCAATTTCACCCAGCTCCTCCCAATCAAATGGCTCATCCAATCCAGCCAGAAAGAAGTGGATGAGGTTGGTCTCACTGAACCCAAGCCCCCGGACTGCCTCAAGGAGACCTTCGGCGAAGATGCCGAAGGGGCGATGATTCTGCTGGTGTGGCAGTCCTCTGGCTAGGGGTTGGTCTTGGGGTCCTTCTTGCTGGGAGAGAGCTGGGCGCAGAAACAAACCCATTTCTGCTGAGTCCTCTTTTGGCCAGTTCGTACTGTCAGGATTGTGGGTGGAGGAAAAGGAGCGAGGACTCAAATGCAGGAAAAAAATGGGTATTTATTAATAATAAAAATAAAACAAAAAGGCAAAACAAACTACCCCGAGGGGGAAAACATTAAGAAAACAAATAAATAAACAAACAAACAAACTTGACTGGGCAAGGTGGCAGGAAACAGAACAAGGCAGGATCCGACAGGACATCAAGGAAGATAAGACGACGAACTGGCACAGGACAGCAGACATAAGGAGAATATAAGCACAAATAATTAACACACAAAACAGGTGAACATAATAAACTAATAATGGGTTAACAAGGAGGGTGGGACAAGACAATAGACGGGAGAACACATGACACAAACAAAACACAAGCCATGTGCTCACACAAAAACAAGACTCATTAAAAGAGAACTCATTAACCGCACGTTCACATAACACGGCACGCGGGGCATGTAAACATGCACCACGTGCTAAACACAACACCAACAGAAGACTGAACGCAAGACACGAGTACACGATAAATGAAAACACTTACCGTGCACTCACACATGCAATGTGCATGTTTCATCCCAGCGCCAACCAAAACCGAAACCAACTAGACTGAGACGCTGGGAATGAAACACCACGCTGCCGACAGAACAAACACAAACACCAGGACAAGAGCGCGCATCCAGACCACGCGCGAACCTCGCGCACTACCAAAATGCAGCTCATACAATGACACAAGAACAGAAAACGAGTGCTCGACACGAGAAAACTCGAGCCGAGCACAACATACAGGACAAGACATGACTAGTGTCTGGCCACCTAAACATGAATTTACAAGACAGGAGTGGCAGAACCCTGACATTCTCAGCGTGAGATCTTCCTGTGCAAGTGTAATGAGCTGACCTTCATTTGACAATTTACGTTCAAGCCTCTCTTGTCTGTATGATGAAAGTGTTGCGTTTAACCTGTCACGTCTGTTTTGTAGCTCTGTAGGTGTGCCATCTGTGTCTGAGTCCTGACTTACTGTAGCAGGAGAAGGAGTAGAACTACAAAGCGAAGGGCTATCGCGACGTTGATGGTGGATAACTGTCATCTGTGTTGTTGTTGCTACTGCCGTTGTTTATGTCATTTGTTTTGATACCGCAACTGATGGTAGTGACGGCTGGAGAACCACCCCAGGTCTGTTCACACAGTTCAAAGTACAACAGTACTACTCTTCCATGCCCGCTTTTCTTTCCGGACTTTATACCGTGTCTGTACTTAAGCCTTATAGCCTTTAATTTCGTTGTGATTATGAGTTTAGTGATGTCGTCCTTACTGTGAGGGTAAGCAGCGTCATCACAGGATACTGTTCTTTAAAGCGGTCCAATTTTTCGGCGTATTTGTTTTGGCACAAGTATTGCACCTGTTTATTGCACACTAGGGGAATAATTAACTGTTCATGAGGTAGATGGCCTGAGGAAAAAAACTTTTCCTGTGTCTGGCTATTTTTGTGCTTGGTGCTCTGTAGCGCCGACCAGACGATAACAGTTTAAACAGGAAGTGCACTGGGTGTGAGGGGTCCAGAGGAATTTTGTAAGCCCTTTTACTCGCTCTGGAAGAGTACAGTTCTTAAAGTGTAGGAAGGGTAGTGCCAGTGATTCGTTTAGCTGTCCGGACTATTCGCTGCAGTCTGCGGAGGTCGGTTTTGGCAGCTGAGCCGAACCAGGCAGTGATTGAATTGCAGAGGATGGATTGGATGACAGCTGAGTAGAACTGTATCCTTGCATAGTTCTCTGGTTTCTCTAAATGTTGTAGGGTATAGTGCAGTTGACTCCCATGCTGATTGCATCATCCAAAGACCGGTTTGCTTTATAGGCAAATTGAAGAGGCTCCAGCAAAGGTCCAGTGATGTCCTTCAGATATGCTAGCCCCAGTCTTTCAAATGACTTCATGGCCACAGATGTTAAGGCAACAGGTCTGTAGTCATTGAGTCCTGTGATCTTTGGTTTCTTCGGGATTGGAATGATGCTGGAGCGCTTAAAGCAGGATGGAACTTTGCACTGTTCTAGTGATCTGTTGAAGATCTGTGAGAAAATGGAGGCCAGCTGGTCAGCGCAGGCTGCTGAGACACCGTCTGGGCCTGGTGCTTTCCTTCTCTTCTGTTTCCTGAAGATCTGACGCACATTATCCTCACTGATCTGAAGTGCAGGGGGGGGAGAGGGGAATGGCTGGAGGTGTTGATGGCCGTGTAGAGAGATGGTCACGGCAGGTGTGGTGTGTCTGGTCTTAAATCTACAATAGAACATATTCAGCTTGTTTGCAAGATGTTTATTGCCGTCAATGCTGGGGGATGGTGTCTTGTAGTTAGTGATGTCTTTCAGGCCTTTCCACACTGATGCAGATTGTACAGGACCCTGTCCCCTCTTTGGCCTGACGAAGCTTTGGTGTGAACCATGGTTTATCATTGTTAAAGGATAAGTAAGTCCTGGTAGGGATGCATAACTCCTCACAGAAACTGATGTATGATGTTACAGTCTCTGTGAGCTCGTCCAGGTCGATGGCAGCAGCTTCAAAAACACTCCAGTCAGTGCATTTAAAACAGGTTTGTAAGTCCTGATCTGTGTCGTTGGTCCATCTCTTAACAGTCCTTAATACTGGCTTAGTAGTTTTAAGTTTTTGCCTGTAAGTTGGCAGAAGATAAACCAGGCAGTGGTCGGAGAGTCCTAGAGCTGCTCTGGTGACGGAGCGATATGCATCCATTGTTGTTGTGTAGCAATGGTCCAAAATATTATTGTCTCTAGTGGGACATGTAATATGCTGTTTAAATTTAGGCAGCTCATGTGTAAGTTTAGCCTGATTAAAGTCACAGAGAATTATAAAAACAGAGTCCAGGTGTTGTTGTTCTGTGGCTGTGATCAGATTAGCCACCTGTTGCAGTGCAGTACTCACGTGTGCTTGTGGTGGAATATAAACACAGCTGAGAATGAACAAGGAAAACTCCCCCAGCGAGTAGAATGGCTTACAGTTAATGAAAAGCATTTCCACATCAGGACAGCACATCTTCTTTAACACAGTTACACTTCTGTTGATGTAAAAGCATATTCCACCACCGCGTGTTTTGCCCGTTGACGCTGTATCGCGATCCGCTCTGAACAGCTGAAAGTCCGGTATGTGAAGCGCGTTGTCCGGAAATGGCTTCATTCAGCCAGGTTTCCGTGAAACACAGAGCAGCAGAGTTGGTAAAGTCCTTGTTATTGCGTGCGAGCAGAAGTAGTTTGTCCATTTTGTTAGGAAGAAATCGGCAATTCACCAGATGGATGCTAGACAGCGCCGTTCTCAAGCCGCGCTATCTAAGCCTGACGAGCACGCCGGCTCGCTTCCCACACCTGCGCGTCTTGTAGCGTTTCCACAGTGCAGCTACTCCGCCAACAAGAATGTTCTGCAAAACGCCAGAAAAATTAAAAACCGGTTGGTGATTAAATGGTGTGCACTGCCGAATGTTCAGCAGTTCGTCCCTGGTATAACTGATCGCGTATGTCAAACATAAAACACGACAAACTAACAAAAACAATATGATAACAGGAGAGGTCCACACCGAGGCAGCCATCCGGGCGCCATCTTATATGTTTCAATAACAACATACAAAATCCAATCTTACACACAAAAAAGACAATAATAGTAACAATGATAATAACTTGATTATTAGATCAGGTTAAATAATATAATACACACATATAAACAGTAAATAAAGAGCAACAAAAGAAGAAAAATAAATAAATAAATAAATTTAAAAAATATTTTTTTTTTACAGAAATACATAAATAACACAAATACAGCGAGAGGATAGAAGAACCTATGTATCCGTGATATTTTCAAAATAATTATAATAATAATTCAAGAATCTGTCACTTTTCTTGTTTTTTAACCAGTCTAAGAGGTTTAATAAAAACATCCATTTTAAATAAAAAAATGTGAAAAAGAAGGCTGCGAATTCGAGAATTTTTGTTTGTGAATAAAATATTTTCCATACAAAATAAAAAGTTAATAATGTACTTTGCTGGTATATCGGTTTTACCTTTATAGTAACAAAAGCAGCAAAAGAGTACAGCAGCAGTTATAAAGATTCAAGTAAATTGAAACCAGTATCGAGTGCACATATTCACTGGATATATTTTATGAAGAATTTTAAAATGAACCTCTTTTGTTTTATTGGGAATGCAGTACTTATGAGGTAATAACCAGGCTTTTTTCCAGTCTATTAGGTCAATAAGGGATACCCAGTCAAATTTGCCCTTAGGAACATTATACTTTTTATTTTGGAAAATTTGTCGAATATACTTATTATTACATTTTTTATCAAATACACTAATTCCATTTAGGTTCTGCTCTGGTTCTTTAATAACATTTTCATTAAAAATTAAATGAGATTTTTATAAGTTGAATTAGGCCTACAGGAATTGCTTTTTGCACAGCATTAAATTCTTTAAAAGGTAATAGAAAATTACAGTTAGACATAAATTGTTCATAAGACAAGAAGTTGGCAGAGTTTTTTTAAAGTCTACCAGAAAAGTTAAGCTGTTGTCCGGCGGCAAAATGTTTTTGTTAAATAAATACCCAAATACTTTACAGTATCTTTTACTAAAATATCATTAAATGAGGAGTCATTAGTTTCATGAATCATCATAATTTCACATTTGGACATATTCAATTTCAATCCAGAAGCACATGAAAATTTGTGATTTTAAAATGGAAGATTTTAATTTCTCTATCAAAAATCGATATACCTTCTAGGTTACGTTCATATATAATATTTAGCGATAGCAATTCTGTTACTAAAATAAATAAAAAAGGTGAGATAGGGCAACCCTGTCGAATAGAAAGTTAATAGAAAATCTTTTAGAGGTGTTGAAGCTAATTAAAAGAGAACTACTAATATCTCTATAAAACATTGCAATAGCATTGACAAAAAAGTCACCAAAACCAAATAACTTAAGGGTCTGCAAAAGAAACCTGTGTTCAAGAGTGTCAAATGCTTTATAAAAGTCAAGAAAAAGAATCATAGCCTTAGAATATACAAAGTCTACATAATCTAAAAGGTCCAGAACAAGTCTTATATTATTACTGATATGTCTACGTTTTACAAATTCAGACTGGGTCTTAGCAACCAGCTGATTAATTTAAAGTTTTAATCTGTTAGCAAATATCTATTCAAATGGTGTCCTTGTCCGGTTTGGGAATAAGGCAGATAACACTTTGTTTCATTGAAGTTGTCATGTCCTTTAGATGGGTCCTTTAAAGCAATGGGTCTTTAATTAGTTCCCAAAAGTGCACATAAAACTCAATGGTTAATCCATCATTGCCCGGAGATTTGCTTTTCTTCATGGAATGCAGAGATATTTGAATTCCCTCAATTCAAGGTCAAATTAGAATCACAAAAGGTTTTGAACTCAGAATCAATAACTGGAATGTAAGATTTAACTTTATTTACAAAATGATCATTACAATGTTTGACAAAAGCAGAAATGTAAATATTTTGGTAAAAATCTGTAACAAAGTTAGATATTAAATCAGGATCAGTGCATTTGACACCATTGATATTAAGAAAAGTCAAAGAATTTCTTTTACAGTTCCTTTTTTCTAATGCAAAAAAAAATTGTTCACCTCTCCCTCCTCCAACCATTTAGCCCTGGACCTAACAAAAGCACCTCTGGCAATATCTAGATAGGTTTGATTAATTTGTAGATGCAGTTCCCTTAATTCTAATTTTACTTCTTGAAACAGATTACCTGTCAGTAAAGTATTTATTCTATGAATCTGTTCTGTTATTTTTAAAACTTTTTAATTCTTTACTTCTTTTTATTGCCATCTGTCTGACCCTGTACTTAAAGAATTCCCATTTATTCTTGTACCCAATTTGCATTTTATAAAAGCATATACTTAATTAAATCTTTTATATTGTTATTGAAAATGTTGTCCTTTAAGAGACAAGTATTAAATTTCCAATAACCACGTAACTTTGGATTCTCCTTATGACAACCTAATTTTAATATTATTTGATTGTAAGGTGTAATTTGATTAGTAAGGGGTGCAAACAAATGAGTTACGTCTTTGACAAATTGTAAGGCTGATGAGGATAATAAAAAGAAATCAATTCTAGATTTTAAAGACAAATTACTGTTTGACCAAGTGAAGTTTTGTGTGTCAGGGTGAAAGAAAGCACTAAGGATCCGTGAGAGAGAGGGAAGAACATATTGATAAGATGTTATTAGAGTTCAAATGAAGAGCTTCATTGCTTCTAGGTGGAAATCTGTCCAATGTGTAATCCAAACATTCATTAAAATGACCGCCTAAAATTAGGAAAGAATCTGGGTATTTAATTTGCATTTCAATTATTTTTTGAGTAATATGAGAAAATAATTTTTTGTTAGCAGAAAGAGAGTTACATCCATATAAATTGCAAATAACAAATATAGAGTTATCTTGCTTTAGTGCCATAATTATCCATCTACCTTCGTTAGAGATTGCCGTCTCAAGAATCTGCCCCTAAAATTCATGCAAAAGAATTGAAACCCCAGCTGAGTGATTGGAACCATGGCTACAATAAATTAAATTCCCCCATTGATTTTTCCAGAATTTTACATCAGACTCACAAGAATGTGTTTAAATCATTAAATCAGTTTCGCAGCTTTTACAAAATAAAAAAAAATCGCTTTCCTCTTTACCATATCTCGCATACCTCTAACATTCAAGACATAACAGAAAATGAATTGAATTTGAAATCCATAATGAATAAACAAAGAATAAATGTATATACCAACGATTGAAGAAACTGTAGAAACCTTACCTCAAAGGAAGGAACAACAACCGACTAAGTCATAGAATAAACAAAATAACCTCTATTCCAATAAATAAACTCCAATCCTTTATGACAAAAGAAAACATCTTTTTAAATATAACAAAATTAAAGATCTTCATATAAATCTTTATCAAGATAGTTTAGACAGAACCAAGACAATGTCAGGAGTTTAATTTTAGCCTAAATTAACGTTTAAAATCTTGGCATATCTGTCACAGCAAGCATTTGACACCCATTTAAATTAAACGGTTCATACTAGAAATTTGAACCTTTGAAAAATCAAACTCTGGCTAAATATGAGCCGCCTCTATACCGTTCAGCTATGTATAACTTACAACTGTCTGATCACAGAAATAAACACTAACGCAGAATTACCCGTGTATTTTCTTACTTAACATCGGCATAGTCATATCTCTTCCTGTCAATTAGAGCAAAAGATTCACGTAAGGAAGCCTTCTTTCCATCTTCTCTGGCCTTCTTGATTAAGGGCCAAAGTTTCTCTCTTGCCACCCTGTCTTCTGGGCACAATGCCTGGGCACAATGTGAATCACAGCTTGTTATCGCGCAGAAATGTACATCCTCTAGCTGACTGCAACACAATGTCTCAGAAGCTACGAAGAGCAAACAAAATAATTATGGATCTCCATGAACCATCTTTTCTCTGTGGGCCGAGACAATGGGTGATATCCACTGCATCCTCCATTCTGTTACTGATACCAGGCACCACCTTGCCCAGGATATTGATCACAACACTACGAACATCCTCTCCCGCTTTCTCTTGTACACCATGTAGTTTCAATGTCCACCTCCAACTGTACCGTTTTGCACACTCCAAGTTCTTCTTTTAATGTTGCGTTCATCTGTTTAAGCTCGAGAATCTCCTTGTTCACAACCTGAAGGGCTTCCTTGTGAGTGGACACTTCGGCTAGCTTTGGTCAGTTGACGCAATTTTTTCAATTAATTTTTTCGGTTAGACTTTTTCGAACTGGGTTATATAGGGGTGTCGGGCAATGGAGTTGCCAGGACATCGCTCATTTTAGGCTGAACGTTAAACCATTCATTCGTTGATTTTTCCCCTGTCGCTAAATCTTGTTCATCGTCCAAAAGAACAGGCTTCAGGGTACATTCGCTTTGAACAGGATGCATCTTTAACTAAGATGACACGTTAGCAACTTGTGTGTGCTTGTTTTTTCTTTTGCCCATAAACTCAGCTCAAAGTGAAGATATAAATAACAGTCTTGTTTATATGTTTATCCATAAATAATAATGTGTGCTTTACTGGCTGTTTTATGCTCCAACCTTAAGATTTCCTGATGAGACTTCAGCAACACCTCCTATCTCTCCGCCATCTTGGCCCCCTGAATCTTTCGGCTAGAATAAAAGCAGCTTTAAGCAGCTGATGACGTCACCGTTCATAATTCAATGTGTAATATTTTAATAGTGGAAACAGCACAAAGGAACATTCATCAAGACAAACCAGCACAAACGAAGTTCTCACGTTTATTGCGCCGTGGGGGTTCGTGGAGGACCCTCTGACTTGCGCACACAATGGACTCTTTGGTCCGTGTTTCAAGACGGGTCAGGTGGGAGGCCGGCATCACTGCGGATTCTCGGCCTTCCAAGCCGAACCGGAGCCAGTCGTAGCACTCCGCGACCCCCCCCCCGCTGGGCTGAATCCGCCAGGCTGACCATGTGGTCCCCACCCGTTAAACTCTTAATGGTTTCACGCCCTGTTAAACTGTCTCCAAAAGTTCTTTTCAACTTTCCCTCACGGTATTTGTCCGCTATCAGTCTCGTGCTGGTATTTAGTATTGGAGTTTACCACCCGCTTTGGGCTGCATTACCAAACAACCCAACTCTGGGAGGAACCGCACCCTAGCCGGGCGGGGGCCGACACTGGCCTCACACTGTTCTCGGGCTAAGCCTCCATCAGAAGGACTTTGATCCCCGGCCTGCGCCGAGAGAGAGGCAGTCCTTCGTAAGCCACACGTCCCTCGCTTCCAGCAAGGAGGACAGGGATTCAGTGCTGGGCGCTTCCCCGCTACTGAGGGAATCCCGGCTGATTTCTTTTCCTCCGCTTAGTAATATGCTTAAATTTAGCGGGTCGTCTCGTCTGAGCTGAGGTCGTAGGCCAACGGGGGTTGGAGCGGCCGGCCGGCTCGAGGCAGGCACTGGCCTTGCGGGGCATTCACGCTGTCGTCACGAGAGGCTCCCCCACACATGGGCAGCAGTCAGATCAAGACTTGCCAGCAGTCACGCGAGGAGGGTCAGCCCCGCACGGACGGGGTGGTCTGCACTTGGGAGGACCTGCGACGCTCCAGCCACAGGGGAGGGAAAGACCCCCTCCAATCGATAGCAAGGCAACCCTCAGACAGGCGCAATGTGCGTTCGAAAGGTCGATGATCAATGTGTGTCCTGCAATTCACATCAGTTCTCACAGCTAGCTGCATTCTTCAGCCGACCCCGGGACAAGCACCCCCCTACATGTCACCGACCCCAAGTCACCGAACCTGTCATCTGATCGCGGCGTGTTGTAAGGAGGCCTCCGGGAGGAGATTTCAACCTGCCCCTCACAGCCTCGCGCTCGCCCAGAACAACCAGAGGGCAAATGTGTATGAGCAGGGGGGTAGCCCCAGAGATACCCCCAACACGAAAGCTTTCGCTCACCCCCCTCCGGCTGTGAGGAGGAGATCCCCTCGACCCCATTAATGATCCTTCCGCAGGTTCACCTATGGACACCTTGTTATGACTTCCTCTAAACGATCGAGTTCGATCATCTTCTCTGCACACTGCCAGGGTCCCCAGTCAGGGAGCCCCAGGTGGGGCCAATCCGAGGACCTCACTGAGCCGCTCAATTGGTAGTAGTGACAGGCGGTGTGTACAAAGGGCAGGGACTTAATCAACGCAAGCTGATGACCTGCGCTTACTGGGAATTCCTCGTTCTCTGGAAATAGTTTCAATCCCCAGTACGCATTTGGGCGGGGTTCAACGGGTTACCCACGCCTGTTGGTGCAGGGTAGGTGCACGCTGATCTGGCCATTGTGGCGCGTGTGCAGCTCCTGTTATTGCTTAGTCTTGCGTGGCTGACTGACACTTGTCCCTCTAAGAAGTTGCAGACGCCGATCGCGCGGGGTGTAGAAGATTTTTATTTTCTAAACCTATGTAAAGACATATTTAATTGTGTGAGTGGAGGGCCATTTGAATCTGCCATTATATGTCTTTGAAAACAGGTGATGGGTTAGGCCAAAGGGGTCATAGAAGAGCATGAGAGAGGACTTGGAGATACAATGAGAACCATCTGTGTCAGAAAAGCATGAAATGTATACAACATATGTTGAAACTGTCATATATGTTTGAAAAGACACATACTGTATGGTATAGGAGGGTCCTGTTTAGATGCTTGAAAACAAACACTAGTAATGATTGCCAAACTTTAACTATATGTGGTAAAATACATTAGAATACATTAGATCTGTACATTATAAGGGCCAACAAGAAGAGGGGACTTTAAATTGGGGTCGTAAAGGAGTAGGAGCAGGCCTGTTGACCCAGGAACCAGCTGTGAAAACACAGAGGTGGGAGGAAGCAAGGATAAAGGATGCAGTAAATTTGAGGGACATCGGATTTGTCCTGGGGAGAGACTGAGATGGGTCTGCTCCAGGCTGTCTCTGCTTTGTTGGAAAATATTCCAATAAAGTATATTCTTCTGATATTCACAACCTCCAGACTAAGTTTGATTCATTAAGAGAAAAGCCGGAAACCACTACAGGGGCTGCGTAACTAGTTAGCACGCCAGAGTCTCGTTAGTTATCAGAATCAACCAGACACATCGCTCCACCAACCACGAACGGCAACGCACCACCACCCACAAGCCCTGGGACAGGCCCAGGCACACCACTTGGCACACCACTTGGCTGGTTTATACTGGTTTACTGGTTTATATAGATCTCACAACAGTATTATTGTGGTCTTTGTATGTGTAGATTATTTACTGTACAGTGAGTGAATAATGTTTTACTTGTTACCTAAATTGACTTTTTTACTGTTTTAAGTTTTATACTTGCTGTGTATTCTTATTTCTTGACACACGCAGTGGTAAGTTGCTATGAAATATTTCTACATTTCTAAATAAAATTAGGCATCTGTAAGCCAAAGTATTTTATTTATGCATGCATGCAGTCACCAAAGGATCAAAATGGCTGATCCTTTCAGCACCCTGAAAATGCAATATAATAATTTTATACCTTTTTTCTGAGACTGTTGGTAAGGGTCCTTCTGTAGGTTCAGTACTATTTAAGAGAAAGTCAACAGCTGATTTTACAGTAATCAACAATTTTATGACCATCTTAACACATAATTATTCTTGTTTTAAATAGGATCTAATGCAATTACCTTTAAATTCTTCATTCATAAAATAAAAGTATTAATCAAGTATTAAAGTATTCATTGTACTTTAAGTTAATAATAATATATACAATTGTACTTTAAGTTATTAATAATATATGTGTAATGGATCAGAGAGAGGAAAAAGGCGGATTAACAGAAAGAATGGATATTTAATAATACAAACATAATAAAAGAAAAACAAAACAAACTAAACTTAACTTCGGGTGGTAACTGAAACAGGATGATGACGGTGGAGGTAAACACAGCACAGGATACACAGGACGAGGATATAGACGGGATGACAGGCAAACTGGTAAGCAGACAGACAAGCAGGCAGGTAGACAGGATACAACGACAGGTAAATGTTTTTTCAATATGAAGAGCAATGAGTCCAGGTACTAACAAGTAGATCAGACAGTAAATGAATGAATGTTCCAGGCTTATGTAGCGTGAGCGGAGTGATAACCAACAGGTGAAGGTGATTAGAATTCTGGTGATTGGGGCTGTGCAGGTGCTGTGAATAAATCTGATGGTCCAAAAGCATTCCTGACAGTACCCCCTCCTCCACGGCCAGCTCCCAATGCCCGGATGTGGCGGCGAGGGCAGCCTCTTGGACGAGAGGCGAGATACCTCACTGGTCATATTAGGCCACCAATACCGGGCACAGAGTAGCGAGAGGGTCCTCTTGCTGCCTGGATGTCCAGAGCCCGGAGATGCATGGACAAAGTCTAGAAGGGAGGAACGGAAAGATGGCGGGACATATAACTTCCCTTCTGGACCTCCCAGCGGAACAGGCATCCGGGAGGACGCATCTTGAATTTGTCGGTTAAGATCCCAGATGATCGGGCTGAGGACTAGCTCTGGAGGAAGAATTGGGTCGGAGTTGTTGAAAGTTTCAGGCTGATATAGGCGGGATAAAGTATCAGCTTTGATAATTTTGTGCCCCGGCCGGTAGGTTATGGTAAAATCAAATCATGAGAAGAAGAGGGCCCACCTAGCCTGGCGAGGGTTCAGCCGTTTGGCTTTCCGGATGTACTCCAGGTTACGGTGGTCCGTGATAACTTACAGGATGTTTAGCTCTCTCAAGCCAGTGCCTCCATTCCTCCAGAGCCAGTTTGATCGCCAACAGCTCCAGGTTGCCAATGTCATAGTTTTGTTCCGCTGGGGAGAACTTCTGGGAAAAGAAGGTGCATGGATGAAGCTTGGGAGGCTCTCCGGAGTACTGTGAAAGGACGGCTCCTGCTCCGACAGTGGAGGCATCTACCTCTACCATGAAGGGCTTATTGGGATCCAGTAGTGTGAGTGCCGGAGCCATACAGAAGGCGGTTTTGAGAGCATTGAAGGCTTTGATAGCTAAAGTGTTCCAACAGAGGGCTTTAGGGTGATTTTTAAGGAGATTTGTGAGGGGGGTAGAAAGAAGACTGATGTTATTGATAAAGTGACGGTAAAAGTTGGCGAAGCCAAGAAATCATTGTAGTTTTTTCACAGAAGAGGGTTGGGGCCAATCCTGAATGGCTGCGACCTTGTTGGCATCCATATGGATCCCTGCAGGGCTGATGATATACCCGAGGAACTGAATGGTATCTTGGTGAAACTCACACTTCTTTGCTTTAAGGAAGAGGTGATGCTGTCATAACTTCTCCAGGACCTGCGTAATGTGTTGGCATTGTTCGGCCAGGTTCCGGGAATATATCAGGATGTCGTCGATATATACTATGACAAAATTGTGAAGGAACTTCCAGAACACCTTGTTCATGAAGTTCTGTAAGACGGAAGGGGCATTGACCAGACTATAGGGCATGACCCGGTACTGATAGTGGCCAGCAGGAGTGATGAAGGCCGTCTTCTATTCGTCTCCACGACAAATGCGAAGGAGGTTGTATGCGCTACGCAGGTCCAGCTTAGAAAAGATGTGAGCTTCACACAGTTCCTCTAGTGCTGCAGGGACTAGTGGCAGAGGATAGGGAAATTTAATGGTTTGCGAGTTGAGAGTGCAATAATCAATACAAGGTCGCAGACCTCCGTTCTTCTTGCCAACAAAGAAGAAACTGGAGGTGGCTGGTGAGGTTAAAGGTGTAGTATAACCTTGGTGGACAGCCTCCCTAATGTAGTCCTCTATATCCTTCTGCTCTGGGATGGACAGTGGATAGATCCTTCCCTTAGGAAGCTTAGCTCCAGGCAGCAAGTCGATGTCGCAGTCCCATGGCCGGTGCAGTGGTAGTTGGGTGGCAGCCAATTCTTACTGAAGACGTCCTGGAACGCCCGGTTGTCAGAGGGTATAGAGTGGTTGCAGGGGATGCTTGGACTCTCGGTGAGGGTGGATTGGAGTTTCAGGTTAGGATGAGGGAGATTATTAAGACAGGTTTGGTGACAGTCAGGACTCCAGCGAACGATGGGTGTCCCAGGACGATATCTACTGTGGATCCCTCCAGAACCAGAAAGAAGATCTCCTCTTGGTGGAAAATCCCAATCTTCAGCCGAATCACCGGAGAGTGTTGTTTAACATTAACGAGTGCCAAGGTTTCTCGTCGAATAGTTTTAATGTGGTAAAGACGGGACCTATTTTAAGGCTGGTAGGTGAAGTCTCTTCAGGACATTTAATGTGATGAAGTTCCCCAGGGAGCCCGAATCGATGAGGGCTTGGACTGAAACAAATGAGTCCTTTGATGATAACAAGACTGGTAATTGGGTTGTATAGGTAATTTCTGGAAATAGATTGACTGAACTCACCATGGGTTTAGGTGGACGAACTGGACAGGAAACTAGGGAGTGCCCAACACCTCCACAATACAGACAGAGCCCTTGGGACAGACGTCAATGTCGTTTAGTCGAGGTAAGATGATATGAATCCGTCTGCATAGGTTCTGGTGCTGGAGAGAAAACTTTGTGTGTGGGCGAAGCGGCATGTGGTACGGTTTCCTCTGGGATGCATGCTGACAACCGCTAAGAAATCTGGAGGGTCTTGAGGAGAAGGGCTTCCAAGCCCATAAATTTAAACCGAACGAAGAAAGTAATTTACAAATTAAAGAAAAGAAAACCACTTCTGTGTCAGTGTGACATCTGTGCCAGAAATCAAAGGGTATGCTAAAAAAGGAGATAAAGCAAAGGCAAGCCACAAATCATTTTGCTTATGCTATAATAAAGATCACAAATTGAATGTTTGCAACGTTCTTAGGCAAAAGCCACACAAAGAAAAACTGGACTTTCTAAAATCTAAGGGTCTGTGCTATGGCTGCTTGTCGACAGGTCATATAAGCATGCAAAGATTTTCTTTCCAGAAATGCTCACTAAAGTATCCGACTATCCTCCATATTTCAGAAAGGAAGCCATTGGTTTCAGAAACTCAGGATAGAGAAAGTTCCACTACTGTCTCAGAGACATGTACAATAAACAATGAAATGTGTGGCTGGTCATTTAGTGTGTTCTTTGGCCATTGCACCAGTTAGAGTTAAATCCAAAAAGGGAAGTCATGAGGTTATGACTTCAGCATTTATGGACCACGGAAGTTTCGCAACATTTTGCACAGAACAGCTAATGAAGGATATAAGACTAACTGGTAGGAAAACAAACATCCTGTTACATACTATGGGACAGGAAAGGTCTGTCAGTACACGTTTTCACTGAACAGGAAATAAGAGGACTAAACGAGAACTATTTTGTAGATCTTGGAAAACATTCCAAATCAGAAGGATGTAAAGAGATGGAAATACATTGAAGAGGTGTGTCTTTCTTAGACTGATTCAGACATTGGCTTACTAATATGAACAAAAGTGCTTAAACTTCTTGAGCCATGGAAAATCATCAACAGCAAAGAGGATGGACCTTATGCTGTAAAGGCCATTCGAGGCTGGATTGTAAATGGACCGTTGGAGAGAGAGAACATTTAAACATACAATGAAAACACAGGATGGCCACATGTGATGGCAAACCGAATTTCAGTGGTAACCCTGAAGAACCTGATTCAACAGCCAATGAGTTATGATTTTCCTGAGTGCAGGCAAGCTGAAAAATTGGAAATGTCCATAGAGGATAAGCAATTTATGGAGTCAGTATCACAGACCATAAAGCATAATTACTGCATTGACTTTCCAATGTAAAAAAGGAATGTAAAATTGCCTAAAAACTTTGTTGTTGCTTTCCTGCGAGCTCAATTTCTGAAAAGGAAATTCAAAAGAAATTCAGATTTCCACAGGGACTATTGTAGTTTCATGAAAGACAAGCTACTGAAAGGTCATGCTAAAAAAGTCCCTGCATGTGAGAATTAAGGAAACCTTGGCAGAATCTAGTATGTCCCACATCACAGGGTGTATTACCCACAAAAACACAAACTTCGGTGTTTGACTGCACAGCTACCTACCAAGGGAAATCACTCAAAAACTGTTACAAGGTCCCAACTTGAATAATTCTCTTTGGTGTGCTGACAAGATTTAGACATAAGCCAATAGAACTTGCAGCAGATGTGTAGGGAATGTTTTATCAGGTCAGAGTTTCAGATAAAGACAGAGACCTGCTGAGATTCCTATGGTGGCCTGAAGGGGACACTGCTAAGGAAATGGAGGAGTACAGAATGACTGTTCGTTTGTTTGGTGCTACATCCTCCCCAAGTTGTGCAAGCTACTCTCTGCAAAGCTGTGCAAAGGACAACAGTGCACAACAATCCAGAAGTAATCCAGACAGTCCTTAGGAATTTTTATGTGGACAACTGTTTGACACCAGTGTCTACTGAACAGCAGGGTATTGATTTAATGCATGGATTAAGGGAGGAGTGTGTTTCTGGAGGATTTAACTTGATCAAGTGGATGACCAATAGTCACACTGTACTTGCATCGATAAGTAAAGATAACAAGGCAAATACAGTGAAAGACTTGGATAAGGAAAAGGATTGTGCCCAATTGCCAGTGGAAAGAGCCTTGGGAGTTCAGTGTTGTGTAGAGATGGATACTTTGCAGTTCAAAGTAATCTTATAGGAAAAACCCTTTTACAAGGAGAGGTATTTTGTCCATGATCAGCTCCATTTATGATCCCCTTGGAATAATTCCTCCAGTCATTCTTCCTGCTAAACAAATTGAGAGCTTTGTAGAGCAAAGTATGATTGGAATGACAATATTCCTGAAACTTTCAAGCATCAGTGGAACTTGTGGCTGGCTAATCTTCAGAATTTGAAGATTAAGAGATGTATAAAGCCACCTAATTTTGGCGAAGTCACTTCAGCACAACTGCTTCATTTTGCAGATTCTAGTGAGTTGGGTTATGGTACTGTGTTATATCTGCTTATGGATAATCACTGAGGTAATCAACAATGTGCCATTATTATAGGTAAAACAAGGGTTGCCCCAGTAAATCCATTATTGTGCCATGCCTTGAGCTCACAGCGGCAACAATGGCTGGTAGAATGGACAGTATGTTGAAATCTGAGTTGGACTTTATTCTTAAGGAGTCTGTATTTTGGACAGATAGTACTTCAGTCCTAAAATATCTCAATAATTCACTGCAATCAGAGAACATTTAAAGGTGTCACAATGGAGGTATGTAGGTTCTTCTTCAAATACAGCTGACATTACCTCAAGGGGTCTTACTGTTGATGCTTTCATTAAAGCAAATCCATGGCTCACAGGTCCATCCTTTTTAATCAAGCCAGAATCAGAGTAGCCAAAAAAAAAAAAACAGATAACACTCTTAAGATTTGTGACACTGATCTTGAAGTTAAGGAACTTTCAGTCAACGCAGTGTGTGCAGATAATCATGACTATACCTCTCAGCTCTTTTCACACTTCTCTGATTGGTACCGCTTAAGAAGAAACACTGCTTGGTTTCTCAAGTTCAAGGGTATTCTAAAGATGCTAATGGGAAAAAGAAAAGAGTTGTCCCATACCCTAAGATACAACACATCAGTGAATTCAGATCTTGAAGGCGAGATGGAAAGTTTCAAAGCTTCACTGTCAGGTATTACATTGACAGGAAATGACACTGAAAATGCTGAAAGGGAAATAATTCGCAACAGTCAAACAGTCATGTTTCCTGAGGAAATCAAGACTCTCTAAAAATGTAAAACTTTGAAATTAAGTAGTGTTCTTTTTTTAGATTGTCACCAGTTTTACAAGACAAAATCTTATTGATTAGTTTGGCCTGTTTGAAATAAAAAACAGAAAAGACACTAATTAAAAGATATGGGGTAATCTTTACTTGTCTGGCGTTAAGAGCTGTTCAAATTGAAATTGCTTGCATTTCGGATACTGACTCGTGCATTCACGCATTGAGGAGATTCATACCTAAAAGGGGTCAGGTTAAATCAATCAGGCAGAAAAGAAGTTGAGAAAGGCCATAGAAAAGTTTGAATAATGAATGGATTCAAACCGCATTGCATACAAAGGGCGTGCAATTAATTTTTAAACCCCCGACCACATCCCACAATGGAGTTGTATGGGAGCAGCAAATAAGGACTATCCGCAAGATTCTCAACTCCACTGTAAAACAGCAATCTCTTGATGAAGAAAACTACAAACACTCATATGTGAGGTGGAGGCAATAATCAATAGTCGTCCCATTATAAGAGTGTCTAATGACCCAAACAACTTGAAGGCCCTCACTCCAAATCACTTGCTGCTAGTGAAAGTAAAACCACCCATGTCTGGGGTGTTTGATAAATCAGATCTATATGCCAGACGCAGGTGGCACCAAGTTCAGTACATAGCTGAACTATTTGGGAAGCACTGGGTCAAAGAGTACATGCCAGATTTGCAAGAAAGACAAAAATGCACAATTCTAATGATAAACCTTAAGCATGGAGACATTGTGTTAGATGCTAATAATACAGCACCATGAAATTCTTATGGGACGTGTGCTACAAACATTCACAGATAACAAAGGTCTTGTATAACATGCCCAAGCGAAAACCAAAACTAACACACTTTTATGCCCCATTTCTAAACTTTGTTTACTTTTAAAAGCAGATTTATTACTTACAGTCTCAATAGAAGTGTCTTTTATAGGTTTATTGTGTGCAGTAGTTACTGGTCGGTCATACTGAAGATCCATTGAAATTTAATCAGGATCATATTGTAATGGGGTATTTTTTATGTTGGACCTTTTTTTGATGGGTCACCCTGTTTTTCCTGTGTGTTTGCGGGCAATGCAACGGTGTATGGGAAGAAGACGAGAGAGAGAGACGTGAGACGAGACTTTCATTTTTGTATGTTCTGAAAGGCAGAGATACGCAGAGACTTTTGAAGAGCGATTTTTGAATCAAGAGAGCGCTAACGCTACTGTGTGAGACTGAAGATGTAGATAGCAGATGTTTGGTTGATTGTGTCATCGGATGGAGAACGGTGTGTGAGCTGAGATCACGAGAGTTTCTGAGCTGTGAGTTTTGTTCTGAACATCAGTGTTTTGTGTCATCTGAACTGTGCACACTTTTTTGAGTCCTACTGCCTTCCAGAGTCACCAATAAACGTATCTCGTAACAAGAGACATTCATTTCTCTCCCCACGTTGATTAAGTGCACTTGTTCATGTACAAGGGCATATGTATGAACTGTATGTAAATATCACATGCCATTCCTGATTCATTTTTGTATTTTTCGAATTTTCTTTGGAGTGACTGACATGCGTTTCTGCTCGAGTTTTGCCCTTTAAAGCATTTCTTTTTGAGAACGGGTCTGTGCATGCTGTGGATGAGCTACGCCATTTTGCTTTTTACACCACCAGTGTTTTCCTGTGTTTCTTAATACTAAAATTGCCCTGTCAACCTGAAGACATCTCCTTGCGGTCCTGGCTGAGCCATTTATTGAAGTCATCTTGAGTTGTCAAAGATTATTTCAGAGTTTATTTAAACTGAGTCAAAGGTTATTTCAGACACCAGCTCAAAAACAGAAGAAATGAAGGGACTCTCAGGAATCATTGGGATGAATATTATCAATGAGTTTAAGTCCTTTTTTTTCACGGGAAAGGGTAAAAAGGCAGCCAATAAGTATAGACAACCAGCAGAAGCAATGATAAGAAGGGTTCTAGCAAGTGTCCAGAAAGCTGACTCCAAGAGCCCTGATGGCAATAATGGGTTTGTCAAGGTTAGTAGGAAGCAGACCATCACTATCCCGCCACTAAGTGAAAAGGTGTTTGAAGGCTGTTGCAGAGTGCCACAGCGAAGTGCCACATATTAATTGAACCTGATGCAAGTTTGCCAAAGAGACTCCTGATGGACAATGTACTAACAAAAACAGCAAATGACAAAGTTCCAGCGCATGTAATGAACTCAAGTGAGCGAGCCATCAGACTTAGCCCAAGGTGTAGAGTGGCTGTCTTGTCTAAACCACAGCTGGTGCTAACTGAGTATACACTGGAGTTTGAAGAAGAGGAAGGGACACCTAATGTTAGACGGCTGACAAATATTCAAGCAGTCAATATTTCTGATGATCCACCAGTTCCAGTCCAGGTTAATTATGAGAAGCTCACCCTCTCACAGAGAGAACTAAACCATTTGTTGGCAAAACTTAGAGATATAATTTCCATAAATTACAGTGATTATCGATACACACAGACAGGGATGCATGACATTCACACAGGTGATGCTCTGCCAATAAAACAGAGGCACCGCTGGGTACCACCACAGGTGTTTCAAGCTTTCAAAAAGCATGTGCAAGACCTTGTGTCACAGGGCATCCCTAGGAAAAGTACGAGCCCTTGGGCATTTCCAGCCGTGATAGTTGTGAAGAAAGACGGCAGTGTGCATTTTTGTTGTGATCACAGAAAGCTAAATCAGGTTACATGTAAAGATGCATACGCACTTCCTAGAGTTGAAGAATCCTTGGATGTGCTGGGGAATGCTCAGTTGTTCTCTATCCTGGATCTGACAGCTGGATACTTTCAGGTGACTGTGAGTGAACGTGACCGTGACCATACTGCTGTCATTTGGTTTGTTTGAGTGGTACTTGGAGACCTTTGATGTATTTTTGCTATACCTGGATGATATTATTGTATGTTCCAGAGACTTCAAGAGTCACTGCAAAAGACTAGAGCTTGTCTTTGATTGGCAAAAGTGGCATGGCCTGAAGCTAAACCAAGCAAATGTTTGCTCTTCAGGTCAGAGGTAAAAAATGTAGATTTTTTGGTGGGTTTTTTGGCGATGAAGAGGATTGGATCATGGATGTGTGAGAGAAGGTGAACGGAATAAAGTGTGCTAAATAAATAAACGTTGTGTTTATTCAGCGTATCATGGTAGCAGAGGATGGTTGAATGATGGCAGCCAGTTATAAAGTTAAATTGAAGTTAACATCTGAATGCGGGTCACCGAACTCGACAAAAGGAAACAAGCCCTTGCTGTTGCCTTGGGGCTTGAAAGGAGGGCCCATAAAATGGCAATGGAAATATCTGCGGAGGATTTAGACAATGATACTGGTATGGTAACGCTGATAGCTAAGCTGGATGATGTGTTCTTAAAAGAGGAAAAAGATTGTGCGTATGAAGCTTATTTTTATTTTGATGGAATAACTAAGAACAGTTTGGTTTCCATGGCGGACTATATAATTGATTTTTTTTTTTTATAATTGATTCAAAGCGATATAATCGCATGAAAAGGTATAACATGATGCTTCCTGGTGCTGTGCTGGCTTTTAAGTTATTGGACACGGCTTGCCTTGACAAAAAAAACAGACAGCTAGCACTGACGGCCTGCACCGAGTTAAAGTTTTCATCTATAAAGTCGGCTTTAAAATGCATTTTCGGAGGAAAAGCAGCAGGCTCGTCAAACGGGATACAAGTAAACCAGGATGTGGCGTTTTTAACCGAACAAAGACCACAGAGAAGGAGAAAATAGAACGTAATGCTGCAAAGTGGACAACCAAAGTAGCCGTTACCTGGGACTAATCCAATCCAAGTACGGTAAGAGATCCAGATGTGCTATTTGCCAGTGTACATTTCATTGGGCTAAAGAATGTTCACACAAGAAAACTAAGCAGGTTCATTCATTTTCTTTTCGGCTTAGTCCCTTTATTAATCTGGGGTCGCCACAGCGGAATGAACCGCCAACTTATCCAGCATATGTTTTACGCAGGGGATGCCCTTCTAGCTGCAACCAATCACTGGGAAACATCCATACACACTCATTCACAACGGACAATTTAGCTTACCCAATTCACCTGTACCACATGTCTGTGGACTTGTGGGGGAAACCGGAGCACCCGGAGGAAACCCACGCCAACACGGGGAGAACATGCAAACTCCACACAGAAACGCCAACTGACCCAGCCGGGGCTCGAACCAGCGACCTTCTTGCTGTGAGATGATCGTGCTACCCACTGCGCCACCGTGAGGCCCAACTGAGCAGGTTAAAATAACTAAAGATGTAAATATTGATGAATGTAACATCACACTGTTTACCAAAGCCTTAATGTCAGATACAGAGGTATTCATGACTGAATCACTGGGATCTGCGATTATTGACACTGCTTGTACCCGTACTGTGTGTGGGGAGAAATGGCTGGAAAACTATATTGATGACCTCACTCAAGATCAAGTGAACCAGCTGATGCAAACAGAAAATCACAGTTGCAGACCATTTCGATTTGGAAATGGGAGCTTGGTATATTCCATAAATGAAAAAAAAAGTGAAATTTCCTGCTAAAATAGGACTGACAAAATGCCTAATTGATACAGAAGTTGTCAAGGTTGACATTCTACTCCTGCTGAGTAAAACATCACTGAAGAAGGCAGGGACCATTTTGGACATGGAAAAGGACAGTGCAGTGATGTTCAAGCAATCCATTCCTCTTGAATTTACTAGCTCTGAACATTACTGTGTCGATATCAAAGAAAAAGACACTGAAAAGGATCAAACTGAAGAGGAAGTTCTAACAGTGACAGAAAACATGTCTCCAGATGAGAAATGCAAAGTCCTTCTGAAGCTCCATAAACAGTTTGATCATGCATCGGCAGACAGGCTACAAAGGCTCATGCAGAGTTCAGGAAATAAGGACAAAGAATGCTTTGCTATTCTACAACAAATAGTGGATGACTGTGAAATTTGCCAGAAGTACAAAAGGACAAAACTAAAACCTGCTGTGGGATTACCCATGGTTTCTGAATATAACGAGACAGTGGCGGTGGATCTGCATGAGTTAGAACTAAGTGTATGGTACCTTCACATCATCGACCACTTCACACGTTTCAGCGCCGGAAGTATTGTTAAAACAAAGAAGTCATCTGAAACTCCTTCATTCACACTTGGATTAGTGTTCATGGCGCTCCCCAAGAACTGTACAGTGATAATGGAGGGGAATTCAACAACCAAGAGATCAGAGACATGGCTGAAAACTTTAACATTGAGACAAGAACAACAGCTGGATACAGTCCATGGAGCAATGAACTACTCAAGAAACTTAACCAAACACCATCCGAGATCATCCTGAAAGTCAAACGAGAAAATGGATGTGACTGGCACACTGCTCTTGACTGGGCTCTTATGGCTAAAAACAGTATGTTAAATGTTTATGGCTACAGTTCATACCAATTGGTGTTTGGACAGAACTCTAACCTTCCTTCTGCATTAGTTGACAAATTACCTGCTCAAGAAGGTATCACTGTGAGCGCTAAAGTAGGAGAACACATTTCTGCTCTACATGCTTCTAGAAAAGAAGCAAAGTCTTCTGAACATATAAAAAGGGCACTATGTAAGCAGGTTAGGCCCACAGATGACATGTATGTGGCAGGTGACAAGGTATTTTACAAAAGGGCAGACTGTCTTGAGTGGAAGGGACCAGGGGTGGTTATTGGTCAAGATGGAGCTGTTGTGTTTGTAAGACATGGGGGGGGGGGGGTTCTTGTAAGAGTACACCAATCCAGGCTATGTAAGACAAGCATAGAGATACAGGAATCTCATGATAAGCAAGATAAACATAACAACCGTCAGAAAGTAAGTGAAAAGGGTAGCTTAAACAGTGTAGCAGATGGCTCAAATAGTTAAGAAAACACAGACAGTGACCCAGAAAACATCAGCGACAGGGAATTGACTACAGGAGAAGTGGTTTATCCTAGAATGACACAAACTGAAACAGATCATGGTGATCCTGCCTCTTTTGCTTGGACATTTACAAAACAGAATAGTAATGCTCTACAGAGAGCCAACGTTTTAGGCAGAGCAAGCAAAGCTGCTGGAAAATATAAAAACTGGTTTAATCTGCAACATATTAAACATGATGGGACTGATGGGCAAAAGGAGTCAGTGGATATGTCATGTGTTGACAATCTTCACATTGAATCAACTGATAGAGAGACTGATGTGCTTATAACAAAATAAATCTCATTTGATACTGATAAACAGGATGAAATAGTGAACTGGTGCAAAAACAATATTTTGAGAAAGTTCATGATGCGGGTCAAAAGTGTGTCTCTACTAGATGGGTCTGTAGTCTTAAAGAAACTCTGAATGGTATTATGTCCGCCCCCCTCCTGAAGCAGGAAAGGAAAATGTTTTGTGGAAACTAAACAAGTGTGTTCACGGCCTTGCAGACGGATCATTGTATTGGTAAAACAAAGTGAAAGAAATCATGTTGAGTACAGGTGGTAAAATATATCTAAAGTAGATCCAGCAGTATTCTACTGGTTGAATGAACAGTTAAGGTTACGGGAGTAATCACATGTCATGTTGATGATTTTCTGTAGGCAGGCTCGCAAAATGTCTCAACAAATGTGATACCTATACTAAAGTCTGCATTACATGTTGGACGTGAGGAACATGAACATTTACAAAACAAACCAGACCAGACATTATGTTTGATGTAAGCAGTTTAGCATCAAATATAAAGTATGCTAAAATCCAGTCTATTCACAAAACAAACAAGGTCATTAGAAAGCTTAAATCTGAAAAGGTGACTCTCAAGTTTCAACATTTGGGAAACAGTGATGCTCTGAACTTTGTTGTTTTTAGTGATGCTTCCCTTGGGAATCTCCCTGATTCAATTCAATTCAATTCAAGTTTATTTATATAGCGCTTTTTACAATATAGATTGTGTCAAAGCAGCTTAACAAGTTCAAGTAAAGTCCAGGTTTTAGAGTTTAGTTCAGTTCAGTGTGGCTTAAGTTTTACTGCTGAAAGTTCAAACACTGAAGAGCAAATCCACCGAAGCGCAGCTCCACAAGTCCTGATCCGAGCAGGCCAGTGGCAACAGTAGCGAGGAAAAAACTTTACCAGTTGACGAAGTGAAGGAAAAAAAACCTCGAGAGAAACCAGGCTATGTTAGGCACGGTCATTTTCTTCTGGCCAAACTTCCTATATGGAGCTGCAGTCTAGGCGCCGGCTGGAGAAGCTGGACATCCATCGTGTAAGTTGCAGGTGAGGGTAGGGCACCAGCGGGAGGTAAGGCTGGCCCACAGGATCAAAGGTAGACTCGTTCGTCACTGTAGCCTTTCAGGAATCAGTCTCATGCACTCCATTACTCCATGGCCACCACGGTATCAGCTCGGGATACGGCCTGGTCCAGGGTACCTTCGGATAATCTCTTCACAGGTCTAGGATCGCATCGATGGCGCTGCAAATCTGTAGGGACCTCGGGATGAGTATCCCCAGGTGGAAATAGAAAATAAAGAAAATATTTAGCGTAGCTGCTGTTCATAGTGTATTTAAACCAGAAAGAAAAGTGATTGTTATAGATGAAAATAGCAGCTATATAACAAATATGTAAAGCATATGAGAGTTTCTAACACAATGGCTGGTGTATTAAGACAGTAGTACACTAATACACCATACCGTTATGCAACGCATTGAGTGTATGCTTTACTAAAAAGATAAGTCTTTAATCTAGTTTTAAATTGAGAGAGTGTGTCTGAGCCTCGGACATTATCAGGAAGGCTATTCCAGAGTTTAGGAGCCATAAATGAGAAAGCTCGACGTCCTTTACTCCACTTTGCTATTCTAGGTATTACCAGAAGCCCTGCGTTTTGAGATCTTAAAGAGCGGGTTGGATTGTAGCGAGACAGAAGGTTAGTTAGATAAACAGGAGCTCCATTATTTAAAGCTTTATAGGTAAAAAGTAATATTTTGTAATCATTAAGGAACTTAACAGGCAGCCAGTGTAAGGAGGATAAAATTGGGGTGATATGGTCATATTTTCTAGACCTGGTAAGAACTCTGGCAGCTGCATTTTGTACTAGCTGGAGTTTATTAATAGAAGATGCTGGGCAACCAGCGAACAGAGCATTACAGTAATCCAGCCTAGAGGTCATAAAAGCGTGAACTAGCTTTTCTGCATCTGAGATGGATAGCATATTTCGTAATTTAGCGATATTTCTCAGATGAAAGAAGGCGGTTTTTGTGACATGGGAGATATGATTTTCAAAAGATAGATTGCTGTCTAATATAACGCCCAGATCTTTTACAGTAGAGCTAATGCTAACTTTGCATCCCTCTAATTGCAGGTCAAGTTGTGAGATCTGCTGTGTACAGGATTTAGGCCCAATAAGTAATAATTCTGTTTTGTCTGAGTTTAAGAGAAGAAAATTGTTGGTCATCCAGTCTTTAATATCTTTAATACATTGAGTTAGTTTAGACAGTTCAGATGTCTCATCAGGTTTTGTTGAAATCTATAATTGGGTATCATCTGCATAGCAGTGGAAGCTGATCCCATGTCTTCTAATAATGTCTCCCAGGGGTAGCATGTATATTGTAAACAGCAAAGGGCCAAGAACTGACCCTTGAGGCACCCCATACTTTACTGGCCTGGTTTGTGAGGGCTGTCCATTTATATTGACAAATTGGTAACAGTCAGTTAAGTATGACTTAAACCATTGTAGAGCCTGTCCCTGGACACCTGTAGAGTTTAAGCGATCTATAAGGATATTGTGGTCGATGGTGTCAAATGCAGCACTAAGATCAAGTAAAACTAATAACGAGATGCAGCCTTGGTCAGCAGCTAAGAGTAGATCATTGGTTATTTTCACTAATGTGGTTTCTGTACTGTGATGAGGCCTGAAACCTGACTGAAACACTTCAAAAACGTTGTTCATCTGTAGAAAGGAGCATAATTGGGCAGAAACAACTTTCTCTAGTATTTTAGACATAAATGGAAGATTTGAAATAGGCCTATAATTAGCTAAGTTGCTGTGGTCAAGTTGTGGTTTCTTAATGATAGGCTTAATAACAGCTAGCTTGAAAGGATTTGGAACATGGCCTAAAGATAAAGAAGAGTTAATAACATTAAGAAGAGGTTCTCCTACTACAGGTAACAACTCTTTCAGTAACTTAGTTGGAATTGGGTCTAACATACATGTAGCTGGTTTAGAACCATTTATAAGTTTATCTAGCTCTTCCTGTTCTATCCTGTTGAAGCACTGAAGATTATATTGATTCAGTGGAATGTTTAATGAATCTGAGGTATAATGTGGAGCAGAAAGTTTAACATCTTCTATTTTCTGTCTGAAGCCGTCTATTTTATCACTGAAGAAATTCATGAAGTCATCACTACTAATGTGCGGAGGGATATTCTGTTCCAGAGATGACCGATTATTTGTTAATTTACCAATGGTGTTAAATAAGAATCTAGGATTGTTCTGATTATTTTCTATCAGTTTGCGGAGGTGCTCGGTCCTGGCGGATTTTAGAGCTCTCCTATAGCTGGACATACTATCTTTGTACACGATTCTAAAGACCTCTAATTTAGTTTTTTTCCACTTACGTTCCAGGGCACGAGTTGCTGTTTTGAGAGCGCGAGTGTGACTATTATACCATGGTGTAGTTTTATTCTCTCTAGCCTTTTTTAATTTAATGGGTGCCACAGTATTTAATGGGTGCTAGTGACCTGATGTTTAAGAGACCAAGCTTTATAAAATGTCTATTTTCACTTTTGTGCAGTTTTTCTGGTTTGATTCTTAATAGATGTTTTTTGGAGCACATAGTAAGTTTATTTCTTGAGCTAATAATACGAGGAACAGACACAGTCTCTATAGGGTTAACCTGGTATGCATTACTGTGATTTAAGTGTGACGAGCAATAGTCTATATGGCTAAAATGTGAATTTCCACTTACTAGTCAGACAGAACGAAGCATCCTGGAGATGTTGTCCGACAGGAGTTCAGCTCCAGCTCTGCTGGGGTGCAGACCATCAGGACGGAAGAGCCTAGGACGCTCCCAGAAAAGATTCCAGTTATTGGCAAAGAGCAACTTCTGTTCTTTACACCATGTTAAAAGCCATTCATTGAGAGCAAAAAGTCTACTGAACCTTTCATTTCCTCGGCGTTAAGTAGGAAGCGGTCCAGATACGATGATCTGCGTGGCGGGCGAGGTGTGTCGAACCGTCTCGATCAGGCTCCTGAAGTCCTTCTTCAAGATCTCCGTCTGCCGCAGCCTGGTGTCGTTCGTCCCCACGTGGAGAACGACAGCTCCGATGCTCTCGCCAGCGCTCAGGATAGCGGGTACCCTAGCAGAAACATCCTTAACACGAGCACCGGGAAAGCAGTGAGTGCGTACGTTGTTACCTTTAGTGGAAGCAGCACGGACATGGCGAACGATGGACTCACCGATGACAGCCACATCGCGACCCGTCTCGCAGAGGGGGGCGAAGCAGTTCTCCGTGGGCAGCTCGAACACAGGAGGAGGAGACGTTCTGCCCCGCGACCTGGTATTCACCTTACGCGGCTGCAACCAGGTGCAGGTGCCACGGTAGCCAGGAGCCAGCGTGACTGACCCCTGGCCAAGCCGCAGCTTCGGTGCGCTGGGACTGGACAGAGAAACACACGGGGTTGAGGTGGACGGAGTGTTAAGATTGTATCGCACACTTACCTCAGATGAACATCGAGCAGGGCCCTCTGTCTCCGGATCTGCGCTCGCTTCATCTCCAGAAGGCGAATCTGGTTCCCAAGCTTCTCCAGTTCCACATCCAATGCCTCCATCGCTGCTTCTTCTGCACACAAGGATGAACACGCAAGCGACATAGTACAGGGTGAAGAGCAAAGACAGTAAGTAGAGGAGGTCGGTAGCTTTAGCTGGCTGGCGATGCTAGCAGGCTAAAGCTACAACTCACAGGCGGATGCTCGAGAGACAGAACGTTATAAAGTAGATTTGATTGTATAAATGTATTAAGAGTTTGTTCACCCTTAGTAAAAAATACAAATACTAGCGAATAGTGATGTGTTTTATGATAAAAAAGTGGAAATTTCAATTCTAAGCGGCGAAGCTACAAACACACACAACGAGGCAACCGTAGTAGCAGTAATGACGTCACTCGAGCATGCGCGAAGAAGTCACTCCTGATGGTGGCACACAAGGGGGGACACTGATTGGTCTCATGGGAGAGGGAGGAAAGTTTTCTCCTTTCTCTTGGCAATCTAAGAAAATTAGACATGTGGTGAGGAGTACTCCAGCAGGGGAAACTCTGGCCCTGTTAGATGGTATAGATAATATCATTTTTCTGACTACTCTCTTTTCTGAACTTGCTATTGGAAAATGCTGAATTGAATACACCTCCGTTGATCTGTGTGACAGACAACCACTCTCTGTTTGATGCCTTTAAATCAACAAAACAGGTCTCTGAAAAAGATCTTCAACTGGAAATAAGCAGCATAAAGGAGCTCGTACAGAGTAAAAGGATCAAAAAGGTACTCTGGTCACACACAAAAACTCAACTTGCTCACTGTCTTACAAGAAAAGGAGCGTCAGCCCTAATGTTATTGAAAGTACTCAGTGAAGGACAATGGTGCTATTGAAAGCACTAGGTTAAGGAGTGAGGACACTTCTTTAAAAAAAAATGGAGAAAAGATTCATTCATTCATTCATTCATTTTCATTTCGGCTTAGTCCCTTTATTAATCTAGGGTCGCCACAGCGGAATGAACCGCCAACTTATCCAGCATATGTTTTACACAGCGGATGCCCTTCCAGCTGCAACCCGTCTCTGGGAAACATCCACACACACCCATTCACACTCATACACTACAGACAATTTAGCTTATCCAATTCACCTATACCGCATGTCTTTGGACTTGTGGGGGAAACCGGAGCACCCGGAGGAAACCCACGCCAACACGGGGAGAACATGCAAACTCCACACAGAAACGCCAACTGACCCAGCCGAGGCTCGAACCAGCGACCTTGTTGCTGTGAGGCGAAAGTGCTACCCACTGCGCCACCGTGAGGCCCTGGAGGAAAGATGTTAATTTGAAAAGTCTCTATATTTTCATAAGTACCACTTTTTAAATTATGGTAACCGTAATCTTTGTTTTATTTATTTATTTTTGTTTGTTTGTTTGTTTGTTTAAAGTATAGGGATTGTTAACATGTTATATTCTCTCTATGTTCACCTGAAAGAAGGTATCCGGATTACAAATTATGTTAGCGCATGTGCAGGTTTAAAGGTGAGCGTGCAGAGGGAAAAGGGGGAGGGGTTTTTGGCGATGAAGAGGGTTGGAGCACTCATGGATGTGTGAGAGGAGGTGAAAGGAATAAAGTGTGCTAAATAAATAAACGTTGTGTTTATTCAGCGTATCAACTGCCAGCATTGGCGCGGTTGAGCAGCGTTGGGTGTCTCAACTAGTGGAGCTTAATTTTGAGGTCCTGTATAAGCCTGGGCAGTCGAACACAAACGCTGAAGCCCTGTCGCAACTTCCCTCCAACGGACATCCTGAACAGGAGGACACAGAAAAGGATTTCATCTGTCTGAGTTCTGAGGAGGTGCGTGGGCCTAAGCAGAGGGAAACTGGTGTTAAAGTGGCTGTACAGACATCCATTAATCAAGGACTGTGTGGATACAACTGGAATGAAATTAAGGCGTTGCAGAGATGTAATACCTTGTTAGACCCCATATACAATGCCATATCCAGAAATGAGAGACCAAGCTGCATGGGACAGCAAAGTATGCTGCCAGAGTTAAAAAAGCTTTGCAGAAAGTTTGAACGTCTCCAGCTGCATATTGGGTGATGTTTAGATGTATGCTTGACTCAAAGGATGGAGAGCGAATAAGGCAGCTAGTTGTTCCAGCTCTTTTACGCCGTTCAGTTTACAACAGCCAGCATGAACATGCTGATTTTGCAGGTAGCAGTGCTTTGACGTTGATGAGATGCAACAACTATTGGCCCAGCATGTCTAGGGATGTCCAAGTGTGGATAGGTCAATGTAAAAGATGTATTCTTGCTAAGGATGTCTTTCCGATAATTCCCTATGCGTGCAGCAATGTCACAGCTCCACTAGAGGTTCTGGCGATGGACTACACTCAGCTTGAAATGCCAGCCGGAGGATATGAAAATGTCTTTGTTCTGACTGACATGTTTAGTCGCATTACAGTTGCTGTCCCTACCAAAAACCAAATCCTATTCAAACATTGGTTTGTCTACTATGGGTGTCCAGCAAGTTTGCAATCAGATCAGGGGAGATGCTATGAATCACAAGTGATCAAGGAACTGTGTAAAGTGTATGGTATCGGAAAGAGCCGTAGCAGTCCCTACCATCCTCAAGGATACTCACAGTGTGAGAGGTTTAACCGCAGTATGCACAAAATGTTGAGAACCTTGACACCCGAGAAGAAGAAGGACTGGAAAAGTCACTTACCAGAGCTAGTGATGGCATACAATAATCACGTCCACACATCCACCAGCTATTCTCCCTTTTACTTGATGTTTGCAAGGGACGCACGCCTTCCTTTAGCTGTTTTGGGTGGAAAGGATTTGGAGGAAAGTGAGGCAGAGAACTACTAAAGACTGCTGTGGGGTGGGGAGTTGGCTCTGTGGTATAAATGGTAATTTTTTTACCATTCAAATAAAACTAGGGGCTGGTGTGTAAGAGTCAGTTTAATGTCAATAGTTTTATATGATTTTTGTTGTTGAAATGTTATGTTCAAGTGCTAACTGCCAAATTTATGTTTCTTATCTCAATAATTAATAAATTTTCTTTTCAGCTTATCCCTTTATTAATTTGGGGTGGCCACAGCGGAATGAACCGCCAACTTATCCAGCATATTTTTTACGCAGCAGATGCCCTTCCAGCTGCAACCCATCACTGGGAAACATCCATACACTACAGTCAATTTAGCTTACCCAATTCACCTATACCGCATGTCTTTGAACTTGTGGGGGAAACCGGAGTACCCGGAGGAAACCCACATGAACTCGGAGATAACATGCAAACTTCACACAGAAATGCCAACTAACCCAGCAGAGGCTCGAACCAGCTGTGAAGCTATTGTGCTACCCACTGCGTCACCGTGACGCCCACTGTTTCATATTCATGCATGACAAAAATATTTCTGATGCTTTATTATGTATATGTGTGGTGTTTCTTCAATGCTCACATTGTCTTCTCGCAAGAAGTGAAGTGTTAATGCAAGTATAGGAGAAACAGTTTTCTTACCGTCTACTGACAGTTAAAAGAAAATCTGTGTCTAAACGCTGTAGGAGACACATGTAACAAGTTTAATAAGGATGCAGGATGTAAGAATCATTTGGATTTATACTTTCATTTTTAAATAAACACATTTGTTTAACGATTTGTCTTACATTGTGACGAGTTAGAACTCAACGTACCTACCACTGCAAAGTAGGATAAAGTTTGCAGCTATATGCTTGTTTAGGTGAATGTAACACCTAAATTAAACAGACATACATACTAACATCCAGAAGATGACATATTTAGACATGCACAAACTGTACAGAAAAGACATAAGATTCACGGCCAGATGACGTCAAAGATGTCATTTCATTTTGGTACTATTTTTCAACCATAACAAGAGGAACGTCTTTTCAATGGTAAACAGCAGTGATAAACGAAAAAAAAAATTGTGATCTAGATTGCCAATTAGCCAGAAGAGTCAATGTCAGTGATTCAGTAGCTTAACTCCCAGTAAATCCCTTATGATTTTATTTATTTATTTGTTTATTTTTGTTTTAGGAGTGGTCGGTATGAGTTGAAATGGTGTGAAGAACTGGCACTCAGTTGCTTTCTTGTTTAGAAGTGAAATATTAATATAAACAGTGGTGCTGTGATTAGTATGCATGTAGTATTTTTTAAATAGCCTTTGGATACAACCACATATAATCCAACTATCTCCAAGTTTGTGGCAAGGGTACAGGATCAAGTGATTGACCATCATGAAGAGCATGTTTCATGGCAAGTCTCATTATTTTAGTGTAACTTAGGCAAAACTAAGTTGATTTAAATGTATTTAAATCCGATTAATATGTTTCAGGCCTCCCTGTTGTCCTGGATGTGAAGAAATGCTGGAACACCTTTTGTCATTGTTGAATGATTTGCGGAGCAGTATCCAGCCATACGGTCAGCCCTTCTTTTGACCCACACTGCAAAAGTTGAGAGGAGAAGAGAAGAGGTAATCTACAGAGCTGAACTTAATTAATGATAGATGAGAAAATACCTTTAGGACAGTATTTTTCAGCTCTGGTCCTGAGATGCAGTTATGTACATTCTGTATGTCTAATTTTTCTAACATGCTAAGCTTAGTTTATAGAGGTCTTTTCTAATGAGTCTGTGGGCTCTTTTTTAACAGTCTAGGCACAAAGTGCAAAGTGCATGGGCAAAAGCATTAAGGGCGTGTCCGAATCCTCTTTTGCTATTTTAAGGATGGAAAAATACGGTTTGTGCTCCAGCGCATGGTCTAACAGGGTTGTGCTTATTCTCTTAATGAGTTATGGGTGTGTTTTACCATAATAAATAAATAATAATAACTTTCATAAATCTGTACTTTTTACGTTTAATGCTAAAGTACAAAAAAGGTATTTTGTACTCTTACTCAAGCAAAATTGAAAATGAGTGCTTTATATTTTTACAATAGCAATGTTTTATTAGGTTATATTTGAGTACCTACTCCATTTGTGTGCCTACTTTTTTCTACTATACTATTTCATTCATTCATTCATTTTCTTTTCAGCTTAGTCCCTTTATTAATCTGGGGTCACCACAGCAGAATGAACCGCCAACTTATCCAGCATTTGTTTTACGCAGCGAATGCCCTTCCAGTTGCAACCCATCACTGGGAAACATCCATACACACTCATTCACACTCATACACTACGGACAATTTAGCTTACCAAATTCACCTGTGGGCCTCACAGTGGCGCAGTGGGTAACACGTTCGCCTCACAGCAAGAAGGTCGCTGGTTCAAGCCTCGGCTGGGTCAGTTGGCGTTTCTGTGTGGAGTTTGCATGTTCTCCCTGTGTTGGCGTGGGTTTCCTCCGGGTGCTCTGGTTTCCCCCACAAGTCCAAAGACATGCGGTACAGGTGAATGTATGTGTGTGAATGAGTGTGTATGGATGTTTCCCAGAGATGGATTGCAGATGGAAGGGCATCCGCTGCGTAAAACATATGCTGGATAAGTTGGCGGTTCATTCCGCTGTGGCGACCCCAGATTAATAAAGGGACTAAGCCGAAATGAAAATGAATGAATGAATTCACCTGTACCGCATGTCTTTGGAATTGTGGGGGAAACCGGAGCACCCGGAGGAAACCTACGAAAACATGCAAACTCCACACAGAAACACCAACTGACCGAGCTGGGGCTCAAACCAGCAACCTTCTTGCTGTGAGGCGATTGTGCTACCCACTGCGCCACCGTATACATTCAGATGTATTTAAATATTATTTGGCATAATCCTTTTGACATAATCCTTGTCTATTTTTAAGCAAGCATTATGTCCCATGGGAAGCAATTTAGGGTAAATGATTGTCCCAATTGCCCAAGATGGCATAACGTTTGTTTGAGGTGCATAAAATATTTATTGCAAATTATTAGAATACAATAATCTTTTAAATAAAACCCTTAAACAAAACATGACTCATATTTAATGTTTTTATTGTAAGTGTCTACAAACAGCCAAAGGCTACACATCCAAACAAGTAAGCAAGATGTGGTTTGACATTCATGTTTATGAAAAAAAAAATCCCTTAAAGCCACTGCATGACTATTTAATAGTGTTAATGGTGGGTGGAGAAATATCTTAAATGCTGGCCTTGTTTACCAGTTCACCTAGGGCTAACAACTCGGTCATGAGGAATATTCATGTGAGATGTCATCTCTCACTTAGTGTCAGGACAGCCACACATTCAGGCTGGTCATGAACTCATACAAAACAACCAATATCTAAAGTAGTACTGAGGAAATGACTGTCGATCTAAACTGCTGCAAGTGAAAAGCAGACAAAATGGAAAATTGTCCATTAAATTGATGTTCTGAAACATTAATTTCATGTTGTGAATTATAGACTGGAAAGTGTTGTTTAAATATTTTTTTATGCATATTATTATATTTTCTATAATCAAAGACAATAAATAGTTCATTTTTGTCAATTATTTCCCATAAAAGACATAAAAGGTCCCATAAAGACATGACAAAAACAAAAGCAAAACAAAAAACAAAAAGTACTATTACAAACACAAAATCTAGTTATATTAAGTTATATTAAACATGTTCTAGTTATATTAAAATGGATACAGTTCTAGTTTAATATGAAGGTCACTCTTGAAGGACAATGGCCTAAAGAGCAGCTCCACCAAGGAAACCAAGAAAGAATGGGTAGACTAAGGAACATTCCCAGATCATGTGTAAATAAGTCATCTTCTTCAGTACACTTTCAACATAAATTATTTCCAGCTATCCTCATCCTATAAAGTCTGGATGGTGTATAGTAGTATCTGTGTATTATTTTGTACTGAATGAATTTCCCCTAGATTCTGTTATATTTATTAAATTTTTTTGGAAGGATGTCCAGCCAAATATTCTTATCAATATTAATACCTAGTTCTTTCTGCCAAATCATTTTTAAATTATTCCATTTATCTGAATTTGCAGTGTCAATTTGTAACACACAGATTCAGTCCTAGAGTCCTTTGGTGACTGTAGATAAGCATATACAAGATTGTCATTTACATAGATTTTTTTCTTTGATGTAGTGTGGAATGGAAACGCTAAATTTTGTTCTATTTTGATCCAGTCCAGCTCTGAATCTGTTTCTTAGCCAACTTGGCAATTTCACGTTGCACATCCTTACATCTAGCAATTCAAGGCCTCTCCTATCTCTTGTGCAGTATGGCAAGCAATTTTGATATTTAGTTTATAACCTGTACCAGTACCATATCTATTTTAATTTGATTAGTACTTATTTTTTAGATACTATCTTTTCCATTAAGTACAGGTATCATCTGCGCCACGGTGGTGCAGTGAGTAGCACGATCGCCTCACAGCAAGAAGGTCGCTGGTTTGAGCCTCGGCTGGGTCAGTTGGCATTTCTGTGTGGAGTTTGCATGTTCTCCCCGTGTTCATGTGAGTTTCCTCCAAAAAGTCAAGCCCGTCTCTCGGGGAGCCATCGCCTGACCTCTTTATGCAGCTCAGAGGACAGAGCCATCCTGGGAGATGCTTGCTAATACCCAGAGTAGGACTACCGTCCCGATGGCCATTCAAACCAGGCGCAGACCTGGACCTTTTCATCCAGGCTTGCACCAATTTGTGCTGCAAAAGGGATCATTTGTCCCGGATAGGTTTTTAGCCAAGGCTGAACCTGGACCGGGGCGTCCCACTTGCCACATTTAACAGACCGAGACAGGGATAATTTGTCCCGATAGGCTTTTAACCAAGGCTGAACCTGGACCCGGGCGTCCCACATGCCCCCATTTAACACACAGAGAGAGGGATCATTTGTCCCGATAGGCTTTTAAACCAAGACTGAACCTGGACCCACACACCAGCCCGCCCCCAATAAAGATACTGCATAGCGATTAATGTCTGAACATCGTATGAACTTTATTGTTTGATGAAAAACATTATTATTTCTTCAGGGAGATTCAGAGTCATCCGTTGGTTCGAGCGGCCGTGCCCGCTGGCTTTTGCCCGTGACAGGCTGCCATGGCATCGTCCTCCTGCTGGTTCCCTCCTGCAAAGCAGAGACAGTAAGCCAAAATCATATGCCCTGCTGTTCACATCCATGCCAAAGAGGAACTGACTTACCAGGGGTGACCCGGGACTGTCTGCCCTCTTGCGCCCCTTCCTTGGTTGGCTTTCTTTGCCCGCCGCCGCCGGCTCCGTCTCCTCCTCCTCATCCTCCTCCTCATCCTCCACCAAGGCTCTCTCGAAGAGTCTGCGGTGCTCGCATGCCTGCAGAGGGCCAAGGTGAAGTGCATAGAATTTATCAGAGGTTGAGGTGTCGTGACACAAAGTACGCGATCTTTCGGCGATCCTCTGAAGAATGTGCGTTCTTTGCCTGGATCAGAGAGAGAGAGACAGACAGAACCTTTTAGGGTCAGAGCCGCTGGCCGTCGTGTGCCTCCAAGGGGGGGCATTTTACATGCGTACTCACGTGCGTTGCAATAGCTGTTCGGACGTCAGTGAAGGTGGGTCTCCCTGGAAGCCCCATGCTGCACCACGCAGTTTGAAAGTACTTATTCAGGGCCTTGCAGGTACTGGGTCTGGAGGTAAAAAAAAATAGACGGCCTGCCTCCCACCCAGGAGACCAGACCGCAGGTTCAAGAACCTCTGAAACCAGCTGTATTCCTCCTTGTTGAGAGACAACTGGGCCGCGCCGAAAGCTCGGTTCGTCTTATGCGTCGTGATCTGGCATGGAACAAGCAGAGGGCACAGCGGCCGGATGAGTGAGTGAGTGAGCGCATACCACCGGTGCCCCACACTCACATTGATGACGTAGGCAGACCCGTCCGAGCTTCTCAAGGCCTCCTCAACCTCCTGGATGGTCAGATTCTGGAACACGCCACAGCGGTGTCCAGAGATGGAGGTCAGGATGGAGGTGGATCGTAGACTTTCAGTGGCCCGGCGGGACCTCTGGCCGCCTGCCCAGCCCCTCGCCTGGGGGCCGGGTTGGGCGATGGTGGCGGTGCAGGAGGCCTCCTCCTCCTCCACCCTCCTTCTCCTCCTCTCCGCAACTCCCAGTATCGGCGTGTGACTTGGCCCAGGGCTGACCTTACCCTCTTCACCTGCTTGCTTAGGTCTGACAGCTGGGCCTGGATGCGCTCCGTAGCGAGCCGACACCGGGGGTCGGTGCACGGATGCCCGGCTTCGGGGTCGTCTGGTTCCTCTTCTGAGGACGCTAGTCGCGAGACTACGGGGACAGACGGGTGAGTGGACTGCAGCTCCCGCAGTTCTCGGGCTACCTTCCGGCGCTTTGCTTTCCACATTGCCTCCTTCCGGACCGAGGCAGAGAGCTCGGCGTGCCGCTTCAGGTGTCTGTCTAGGCGGGCCGGCGTCCTCCGACAGCCAGGCACCGGACACAGCGTCTTCCGCGTGTCCACGTGGCCAGAAGCCAGCGAGAGCAAAAGCCTTTTCTCCTCCGAGTTTGACACCTTGTGAACCGCAGACAGTTGCGGCGAGAGCCGGCTGTACAAGTTGAGACAGAGCGCGCATAGGGCCATGACCGTCCGAGACAAACGATGGAGGGGAAAGGGACCCACACGCCGTGCGGAGCAAGTCAAAACGAGGTGCCAAGTCATCCTACTTCCGCGTCCTGGCGTTGGACCCCCCCTTAAAGGGGAAAGACACCCGATGTCGACGCCGCCGCCGCCGCTGCCAGGGTGTGTGTTGCGTGTAACCCGTTGCCTTCAGATCCTTCTCCCACCTGGATCATCAAATGCTTTAGCTGGTACGACTTTTGGGGGAATTTCCCCTTTTTTTCGGGGGAACCATGGAGGTTCCCCCCCAAAGACGGACTTGATTTCAAAAGGAAACCCGGTAAAACCATTGCATCATTTCGGGGTGCAGCTTCTCTGCACCAGCCGTGTGGGACTTTACACAGCTTTTTTTTTTTTTTGTGGGGTAACCTTTACCCTTTTTCTGGGTATGTTTCTGGGATTAGCCGGGACAAGGGGGGTGCGACCAGTCCGCACGCACCGCCCTTCTCGGTTTCACCCCGCCGGACTCTACTAGCCCACCCAACCATCCCCTCCCTCCAGACCTCCCCCCGTTCGAGGGGGCAGGGGGGGGAAAGGGGGGCCGGCGCAGGCCGAGAGCGAGCGAGGATAAACCCATGGGAGGGCGGGCGGACAGACGCAGCGGCAGACACGCAAGGGATCAAACCGGATGGGCCACCTGGGTATCCCGCAGATGGAGGCGGTGGGGTTTGTGTGTGGAGGGACACCCCCCTGAGAGCACGCCCAGTGCAGGGAAGGAATCAACCACAACTCATAGAGGGGCCCTACCACATATTAGGAGGGGGGCCCGGAGTGGGTGCCTTCCCCTGGGGCGTGTCAGACAAGCTCCAATCGGTCAGTGAGTGTGTGCGTTGGGATTTGGACACTCTGGTCCCGGGGCCAACTTGGCTCTGAAGCACCCTCCCCTTTTGGGGGGTGGGGTGGGGGGGCTACAGCTCCCACAAGCTTGTGGGGATTCAGACACTCTTTCTGCGCCATCGCACGAGCTCCAATCGTGTCAGTGTGCGTGAACAAGGCAAAGCTCTGCTAGAACCTAAGTCCGCAATTTGACGCCGTGCCTAAAACCATGGTGGCAGGTCAGAGACAACCGGGGGTCAGGCGCGCACCTCCAGGCGCGGGACGTCCTGGCGCCTAAGCCGGGAATGGGGGGGGGCGTCCTGGCAGGCACGGCCTGACGTCTTGGGCCTGGATGAACAACCCAAGCGGTGAACATTGACACCCGTCTAGTTCCAGAGAGGGAGCCCACCGGAAAGACCCACCATCCCCCAAACAGCACTTAGCTGCTTCAAAAAAGACCCACCATCCCCCAAATTGGAGTTGAATTTTGAAAGACCCCCACTGCCCGACAATGCTTGCTGGGGGCTTAGGGTAGTCATTTTGAGGCTGGCTTGCCTTGCTGATGACCCCCGGGGATCCTTCTCCATCGTACCAACTCATCTACCAATAGCTTGCGGGCTAAGGGCAGCCTTTCTGGGGCTGGCTTGCCTTGCTGATGACCCCTGGGGGTCCTTCTCCATCGTACCAACTCATCCACCAAAAGCTTGCGGGCTAAGGGCAGCCTTTCTGGCGCTGGCTTGCCTTGCTGATGACCCCTGGGGGTCCTTCTCCATCAAACCAACTCATCTACCAAAAGCTTGCTAGCTAAGGTCAGCCATTCTGGGGCTGGCTTGTCTTGCTGATGACCCCTGGGGGTCCTTCTCTATCAAACCAACTCATCCACCAAAAGCTTGCGGGCTAAGGTCAGCCATTCTGGGGCTGGCTTGCCTTGCTGATGACCCCTGGGGGTCC
>CAIGQW010001850.1:6666096-6699624 GCA_903798125.1 Danio choprae | reverse complement strand
ATTCTGGGGCTGGCTTGCCTTGCTGATGACCCCTGGGGGTCCTTCTCACACCGTACTAACCTAAGTCCACAATTTCACGCGCTACTTAAAACCCTGGTGGCAGGTCATAGACAACCGGGGGTCAGGCGCGCACCTCCAGGCGCGGGACGTCCCGGCGCCTAAGCCGGGAACGGGGGGGCATCCTGGCAGGCACGGCCTGACGTCTTGGGCCTGGATGAACAACCCAAGCGGTGAACATTGACACCCGTCTAGTTCCAGAGAGGGAGCCCACCGGAAAGACCCACCATCCCCCAAACAGCACTTAGGTGCTTCAAAAAAGACCCACCATCCCCCAAATTGGAGTTGGAGGATTTTGAAAGACCCACCATCCCCCGTCCATTTTGACTTCCTCTGTGTGCTCCGGTTTCCCCCACCAGTCTAAAGACATGTGGTACAGGTGAATTGGGTAAGCTAAATTGTCCAGTGTGAATGAGTGTGTATGGATGTTTCCCAGTGATGGGTTGCAGCTGGAAGGGCATCCGCTGTGTAAAACATATGCTGGATAAGTTGGGGGTCATTCCGCTGTGGCGATCCCAGATTAATAAATGGACTAAGCCAAAAAAAGAAAATGAATGAATGAATACAAGTATCATTAGATACTAGTGGTTTTATACTAATGCTTACTCATTAGACGCTAGTTCTTTTTTATTAGATACTAGCACCTATTAAATAGATAATTTTTAAATTAGTACTTAATTTTGACAGGCAGCACTCCCTGGGTGTGTGACGTCACAGACCTCTGAGAGGCAGATGTTTTTCTTGTCTTTTTTTTATTGCTTGTTTTCCAATGCAATGATGGTAAGCACAAGCCTTGTTAAGTTTAACTATGAATGTGATACTTTGCTACATCTATGGTTAACAGCTAATGCTAAGCCGGTTCAACTAAAAGCTAGAGCTCATGCAGACAACAACAAGTGAAGATGAGGATGGCGAGGGGGAGTTTACTGGAGACTTCGGTAATTAGCTAGCCAAGGCAGGTTAACCCTACTAATTATCTTGTTTGCAAATGTGCAATCTCTGGGTAATAAACATGATGAAATCCTGGCTCTGGTGCATGGTCAGCGCTATGTCTGGGACTGCTCCATTCTCAGTTTCTTTGAAACATGGCTCTGAATGCAGCCATAACACACAAAGGCTACATGCTCTACAGGGGAGACATAGAGGCGGAGAGGAGTGGAAAGCAATGAGGTGGTGGTATGGCTATCCTGGTTAAATGGTCCTGAGGTACGGATTGTAAAGTTAACTCAGAATTTTGCGCCGAAGACTTTGAAGACTTTAACTTTGAAATGCCATTCTTTTTATTTAGCAAGAGAACTGCAGTGTGTGATTATCAGTGTAGTGTACATCCCGCCCTCAGCCAGGGGTTCAGTGGCACTGAATGAACTGCACAATATGATAAACAGGCTTGAGAATTCATACCCAGCATGTGCCTTCATTATTGTGGGCGACCACCGTAACCTCCGTAAAAATATGTATCTGACAAACAACATGCATAGTATGTGGGTATCCAGTCGTTCCACTTACACCAGTTGCCATTAAGTGTCAAATACATCAACACTGTGATGCCTGACACTGTTGACCCCCTACAGTTTGCCTATCATCTCAATAGATCAGTGGACGATGCTGTGGCCCTGGCTCTCCCCCACACTCTACTACACCTGGACGGCACCAGAGCATATTTAAGAATGCTTTTCCTGGACTATAGCTTGCATTTATTACCATTTGCCCACAAAAACTGACTGGGAAATTACATGACCTTGGCATCCTGACTACCACCTGTAACTGGATTATGGACTTCCTCATGGATAGACCACAGTGGTAAGGATGGAAGGAAAAGTCTCGACAGAGCTTACAGTCAGTACAGATTCACCACAGGGCTGCTGTCTCAGCCCAAAACTCTTCACCCTTTATATACATGACTGTGTTTTGACCCGGGATGACACCATTGTCTTAAGGTACGCTGACGACAACACGGTCCTGGGTCTCATCAGAGATAGGGATGAAGAGGGCTATAGGAATGTAGTGAAAGATATCATTGTCTATGGAGAGGATAATGATCTTATCCTAAAAAAAACAATCAGATCACCAAAGCTCAATGTAGCAGGGTCAGAAACAAAACAACAAAGTTGTTCACAGTTGTTTACAGCTTGAAGGCAATCTCACAGGTTACAACTTCCTCATTTATTCATTCATCTCACATATGACAAACATTTATGGCTTACCAATCTGTAATTAAATGCTTATTCATGATTAATGCATTGTTCAACATATACAGGGGTTGGACGATGAAACTAAAGCCCCTGGTTTTAGACCACAATAATTCATTAGTATGGTGTAGGGCCTTCTTTTGCTGCCAATACAGCATCAATTTGCCTTGGGAATAACAGATATAAGTCCTGCACAGTCGCCAGAGGAATTTTGAGCCATTGTTCTTGCGGAATAGTGGCCAGGTCACAATGTGATGCTGGTGGAGGAAAATGTTTCCTGACTCGATTTAACAAAAGGCAATAAACAGAAGAAGTGCTAGTTATACAAAGGAACTTGAAAGAACTTAGTGCTAGAGTAAGAGTAGAAGTTTTTTTTTTGAGAGTTACCTTCTTCAGGTGGTTTGTCAAGCCCACTCACCTGTGTCAGGTACATTTCATAACTGCACAATGTTTGTGTCGGTTAATGTGTCAGAGAGATGAGTGTGCTTTTTACAGGTGGTTTGTTGAGGCCACCCACCACCGGGGGACATTGAATGAAAAGGTTTTGTACAGTGATTTATAGCCTCTTTGCAATAGTACCACAAAGCAGCGCTCACTCCCCAACCGGATGCTCCTGGAGGGGATATAGATATTCAGGAGCCACTGGAGGTAAGAGGGTGCAGTGCCAGGGCTTGTGCTATAAGCGAGCATTAAGGATTTGAATTTGACTCGAGCCTCAACCAGTAACCAATACAGAGAGGTATAGAGAGGTGTTACATTGGCTCTCTTGGGCTCATTGAAGACCAGACAACCTGCAGATGGGGCCCTACTGTACGTATTGGTGCATTATCATCCTGATACATGGCAGCGCCTTCAGGATACAATGTTTGAACCATTGGGTGCACATACCTCCAGAATGCTTTGGTAGTCCTTGGCAGTGACAAACCCATCTAGCACAAATATTGGGCCAAGGAAATGCTATGATATTGCAGCCCACACCATCACTGATCCACCCCCATGCTTTACTCTGGGTGGTACGTGTTTTTGGGGCTTCTCTACTCTGTAACTCTCCGGAATGTGGGAAAGACAGTGAAGGTGGACTCATCAGAGAACAATACATGTTTTACATTGTCCACAGCCCAAAATTTTTACTGCTGGCACTATTGAAATTGACATTTGGCATTGGGACAAGTGACCAAAAGTTTGGTCATAGCAGCCTGGCCATGTATATTGACCCTGTGGAGCTCCCAAATAACAGTTTTGGTGGAAACAATAGAGTTGAGCTGGACATTTAAACCTGCAGTGAGTTGGGCAGCTGTGCTTTTATGTTTTTTGGATACATGTTATCACTCGGACATCCCTATCTAAAATCTAAACAGCAACTAAGCAATATCATAATCTTGGTAGACTATGTGGTGACTTCATGTCACCCCAGGGCTTCTGCACAACTTTAGGTGTTGTGATCAGAGGAACTTTGATCTTAGAGTCAACTCATTTATCTGTCTTCGTATTGTTAAGTCCTTACACTGTTCCAGGATTGGCAAATGTCCTTTCTGTGATTTGTTTATTAATAGTTGAATTTGTGTTTCCCATCATCTGGACATTTTTGCAAATGATGTTTGCAAAAATGGTAAAAATAGCTTTGTTTAAATGCCATGAAACTTGATACAGCGGTCAACACTGTCAAGAGAAAAGTTGCATTTATGGTCCTCATGTCAGTGTTCGTCCGCGTCATCCTTTGTTGTGCTTTCTTTGTCCTTCTCCTGCCACCGTCATTGTTAATCTGTTCCACCTGTGTTCATCCCTTCTGTGTCATCTGTGTAATCAATCTGTCATCCATATATACCCTTTCGTCTGTGTCCATTGTTGTCCGGTATCTTGAATCGTGTGGGTCTCATCCTGTCTTCCCGTATCCCATATCTGTTACCCGTAAGTGTTCAATAAACCCGTTTTTGTAAAGTTCATCCTTCTCCGTCTCGTCATGTTATCCTCCGCCCTCCGGGCGTTACACCTCAAATATAAATATAAATTGGTCCACAAATATAAATTGGTGACACACATGCACACACACATGAGAATACCTTTGTGAAACAAAACAAAAAATACCCTTTCATAATTTGTAAGATAAAAATTTCCAAACTGCAGAACCACCAAAAAAAATTATTGGTGACTCTGATACACAGACAAATGAGAATACATTTGGAATTCAAACAAATGTCCTTTTATAATTTATCCAAATTATCCAAATTACCAAACCATTGCGGAATTTGATACTTTCGTTAACGAAAACGAGTTTGAATTACATTACAAAAAAGGACCAAAACCAAACCTCTTAAGACAGAAAAATTTAATTATGTTCAAGGGTATCAAAAACTTGTGATATCAGATGGGAGTAATCAAGAATATCCAAAACTAGCCTGATATTGTTGGCAATGTGCCTATTCTTCATAAATCCTGATTGAGTTTGATCAATGATTGAGTCGAATACATATTTAATTCTCTCAGTAAAAATCGCTGCAAGTATTTTATAGTTGTTATTTAATAGACATTGGTTGCCAATTATCAATAAATAATTGATCTTTTTTTGACTTTGGGACAAGTGTGATGAGACCTTGATTCATACTTGGTGGAAATACTCCTATTAAATACATGCAGTAAGAAGGGCGCCATCTGCTGGGCAAAAGTTTTGTAAAACTCTGATACCAACCCATCTGTTCCAGGGATTTATTATGTTTTAAATGGTTGATGGCATCCATTAATTCTTTATTAGTTATGGGCCACAAAAAAATCTTATTTTCCAATGATATATTTGTAGAATTTTTTTAAAGATGATAAAAATGAGCATGTTAATTGTTCTGAGTAGTTGGAAGCGTATAACTTAGAACATAGAGCAATATTTGGATATTAATTTAGAGTTAAAGGTAACCGTATCATTAATATTACGTTTATGTATATTATTGTGATTTGCACGTTGTTTTTCTAATAATAAAAAAAATAAGCAGAATTCTGCTCCCCCTCTTCAAACCACTTATTTCTAGAGCAAATGAATGCACCCTCAGCTTTTTTATTTTTATAAATCTCATCCAAGTTGTTCTGAAATTCTATTAGATTAAGTTGATAATCTTATGTTAAATTATCCATCCCCTTCTCTATAATGGAGGAAATGTGGACTATAGTATCATCTTCCTCAGCCCTTCTAGCCCGCACATATATATTGCCAAATGATCTGAAATATTTAGCAGATTCGTATTTAAAGAATTTCCAGTTTTTACCAAAAGATTGTTCTAAGGTTGCTTTCTTAAAAAAAAGAATATTTAATTAAACGGTTAATTTCTATAATATCTTCGTTGTTTTATAAGCACGAGCTATTAACCTTCTAATATGATGTTCTCCCATTAATGAGTAGATATAGAGGTATCCATTTGGTTCAGGTCCTTTGATACTAACCAGTAATCAATGTGTGAATAATTACTAAGATTTTTAGTGGACCGAGTAAATCCCGGATCATCAGGAAATTTTTGCCTCCAAATATCTATCAGTTCGTATCTATCCATTAAAAATTTTAATTTTGCAGTCACAGAGGAATCTTTGCCAGCTGGACAATGATCAATTTGATTATTAAGAGTGATATTAAAACTCCTCTAATTATGATACATGCATTAGGAAATTTAGTCAACCAATGTTTAATTCTATGATCTAATAAATCAAGCAATTGGACATTCTGTGCATTGGAGTTATAACCATAAATATTAATAATCAAAAATTTTGTGAACAATAAATATTATGTGAATGGGAAAGTGGCCATTGCTATCACCTGCAAAACATTGCAATTAAAATGTTTTATTGTTTCCCAGAGATGGGTTGCAGCTGGAAGGGCATCCGCTGCGTAAAACATATGCTGCATAAGTTGGCGGTTCATTCCGCTGTGGCGACCCCAGATTAATAAAGGGACTAAGCCGAAATGAAAATGAATGAATGAATGAATGTTTTATTGGAGTCATAATACCAGCAAAATGTCCGGAACAGTTGGAAACCTATACATCATTTAGAGTCCTCGGGTGCAAAGTGCGATTCTTGAAAAAAATAAAGATCAGTTTTAAATTGTTTCACAAACAAGAACAGTGATTTACCTTTTAAATTAAACTACAATTCCCTGGTATTTAAAGATAGTATAGAAAAAAAGACATACAGTCAACTTAAACAAATAAGAGTATCAAGAAAGAAAAAAATGTCACTTGAGCAAAAATATGTTAATTCAAGGACAGAACAAAGCACCATATCACAAATAAAGTCATAAAGAAATATAAAATAATTAAATAAATAAAAAACTGAGCAAAAAGAGTCTTATACAATCACCGCCCATGCATTGAATAGAAACATAAAGAAAGAAGAATGATAAGCGGCAACAAGTTTACATCATTTTATCTTCGTTATCTCTATCCTCCTGCGAACCATCCTCTATCTGGTGAAGACGAAGCTCAATGCCCTCGATGAAAGCTTGCGCCCTGACGAAGTAGGCTGATTTGCCCTCGTTATGAGCCTTTTGAATTGTAGGCCAAAACTTGGCTCTAGTTTCTTTGACAGATTGAGGAACATCTTTAGCAAATCTTAGGCCTTTTTCTTGTAGGAACATGTTGTTCTTTGCTGCAGCCCACACAGTATCCCGATGTGTTTTCGACAAAAAGCGAAGTATGATCCCTCTTGGTCTAGCAACTCCCGGTTTCCTCTTTGCCTGACAGTGTATAACGTTGATCCCCTTCGTTAACTTAGACTTTTCTTAAAGCAGACTGGTTTGGCATAGCTTGATGGTTTCAGTTTTAACATTTTCAACTGATTCCAATAACCTGTGTAATTTCAAGTTCCATCTTCTTGAGTCATTAAGCCTCTTAAAAAAAACATTAATTAATTAAAAAAACACAGCTTGATCCCAAAGAATTAGTAAATTATAGACCCATTTCAAACCTGCCTTTTCTATCAAATATACTAGAAAAAGTATCTGCTTAACTATATTCCTTGCTACAGAGAAACAATACTTATGAAAAATTTCAATCTGGATTTACAGCATTTCATAGCACAGAAATAGCACTCCTAAGAGTTACAAATGACCACCTCCTGTCGCCTGATCATGGTTGCATTTCTCTCTTAGTGTTATTGGACCTCAGTGCTGCATTTGATACAATCGATCATAACATTCTCCTTGATAGGCTTGAAAATTATGTTGGTATTACAGGAACTGCATTGGCCTGGTTCAGGTCTTATCTATCTGAACGTTATCAATTTGTATCAGTTAATGAAGAGGCATCATATAGATCAAACGTACACTGTGGGGTACCACAAGGCTTAGTTCTTGGTCCTTACTTTTCACATTATATATGCTACTGGTAGGTAATATCATTAAAAAACATGGAGTTAGCTTCCACTGTTATGCTGATGATACACAACTTTATATCTCATCTCAACCTGATCATTTGTACGAATTTATGAAATTAACATTGTATAGCTGATATAAAAAATTTGATGACTAATAACTTCTTATTACGGCGACACAGTGGCGCAGTGGGTAGCACAATCGTCTCACAGCAAGAAGGTCGCTGGTTCGAGCCTCGGCTGGGTCAGTTGGCATTTCTGTGTGGAGTTTGCATGTTCTCCCTGTGTTCGCGTGGGTTTCCTCCAGGTGCTCTGGTTTCCCCCACAAGTCCAAAGACATGTGCTATAGGTGAATTGGGTAAGCTAAATTGTCTGTAGTGTATGTGTGTGAATGAGTGTGTATGGATGTTTCCCAGTGATGGGTTGCAGCTGGAAGGGCATCCGCTGTGTAAAAACATATGCTGGATAAGTTGGCAGTTCATTCTGTTGTGGTGACCCCAGATTAATAAAGGGACTAAGCTGAAAAGAAAATGAATGAATGAATGAACTTCTTATTACTAAATTCAGATAAAACTGAGGTCTTGCTTCAAAAATTTGGGAGTGATTTTTGATAGCAACCTGTCATTTGAAGGCCAGATTCAAGCATCTGTAAAACTGCATTTTTTCATCTTGAAAATGTTGCCAAACTTAAACATATGCTATCAATGTCTGATGTGGAAAAGCTTATTCATGTTTTTATGACCTCTCGGTTAGACTTCAGCTAGTTCAAAATGCAGCTGCTAGAGTGTTTTCTAGAACAAAGAAATATGATGTTATTACTCCAGTTCTTTCATCATTGCATTGGCTCTCTATTAAATATTGTATAAATTGAAAAAAATTATTGAAATTTTATCTACCTACAAAGCCCTGATTGGCTTAACTCTGCAGTATTTGAGGGAGCTGTTGAGTGTCAGAAAATCAAACAAATACACACTGTGTCTGGAACTCTGTGATGTCTTTTTATTTTACTTTTCTCATCACTTCTTCACTTCTTCCTCACTCACATACAACTCCTATCTTAGAGCTCTCTCTAGAGACTTGTTTAACTGTTAAGATATTGTAAATTATAATATTTTAACAACTATTTCTGCAACCTTACAATCCCAACATAAAGATTCAAAGACCTTATAGAACGAATAGGGTTACAGTAATACAATTTTCAAACAGGTAATATACATAAAGTGTCTTACATATCAGTGCATGAATACAATGTCCACACTACAGCAACTATTTTCTTTTCTTTATACTGTGTAGACATTATGTGATAGCAATGCAAGAAGCACTTTTACATAGCATAATCCTGAGTCCATGCAGGTGCACGCCTGCTCCAGACAGGTCGTGTAACTACTGCAGGCTTTTTAGCCACTTTTGGCTCTGTGTCCAAAGAGTCAAACAGTGGTAGTTCAGTGGGCATGTCTGTACGACATGGAGCAATTACAAGTGCCAGATAAGATGCATTCCAGCATCGTCCATCAGATAACTTGTATATGTACAGTCCTTTCTTACCCACAACTTTTAGTGGTTTTCCAAATTTAGACTGCATCTTTGGCACAATTCCGGGTTTCTTTACACAGACATATGATCCACAATAGAATGATACATTCTTTGCGCTGCATTTTGTGTCACAGTATTGTTTACTTCTGCTTTGCTTCTCTCTCACCCGTGAAGCAAGTTGATCAGGTGTGATAAGTTTGCTGGCATGTGGCAAACCCAAACCAGACACATTAAGTTTGGTTAACATGGCTCTCCCATGTAACAGTTCTGCTGGTGTGCACTGCGTTGTGGCTTGCGGTGTTGCACGGTATGCCTAAAGAAAGTCTTTGGTGAGGTCTTTCCACCCTCTTCCTTGCAGTGACGCAGTTTGCAGACTATCCTTCAAACTGCGATTGAATCATTCAACTTCTCTGTTTGCCCTAGGGTAGTACACAGATGATGTTCTGTTTTATTCCTCTGTTTTGCAGGAACAATTTGAAATCATGTGAAATTTGAAGTGAATGTGCTCCATTATCTGAAATCAATTCCCTCGGGTTCTCTTCCCTGCTAAACACTGTTGCCAGAAACACTTGTTTGTCCATGCCAGGCCACCTGTAGAGCTCTCTCAGTTCTTGTTTTCCTTACAATGCCCTGATGTGGGTCATGGGCTAGTGCAATGAATTTGGACTGAAGGCATTCTGGAACCAGTAGGCGTGTGGTTCCACGCACCATGCATCCCTCCTGCAGTGAAAGTTCATGTCGCACTTGGAAGTAAGGCTGTATAGCATGATTCAGTGACTTGACACACCTTCGCCATTTTGAAGCGAACAGCGTACATAGCTCACTTTGAATAGGGCACGACTCACATGCTGATTTGAACTTTTAGCTGGTTACTGCAGTGAGTATAGAGATAGAAGCTACAACTTCCAAATCCTTTTCCAGACTGGGTTCAGTACAAGAAAGTGGCAAGTGAGACAAACAGATTAGAACCTCATAACAAGGCACGCAAAGGCTCCACTACTGTAGCATCATTTGGTATAAATTTAGAATACCAAGATGTGAGCCCCAAAAATGAGCGAAGCCTGACTTCATCAACAGGAAGTGGTGCATCCGAGACTGCAGAGACATGTGAGGGATCAGGCTATAGACCCTTCTCAGACAGGGTATAACCCAGGAACGACAATTCTGTTTTTCTGAAGTGACACTTTGCCTTGTTCAGTTTAAGGTCTGCTTCATCAATTCACTGCAGAACAGCTTGCAAATTTTTGTCATGTTCCTGGAGGGTTGCTCCCGCTACCATAATGTCATCCAAGTAACAGTGAGCTCCAGATTGCCCTTTAAGGATTTCAGACATCATCCTCTAGAAGCAGCCTGGGGCTGAGGCCAGTCCATACGGGAATTTTTTAAAACCTAAATAAGCCATCATGTGTGATGAACGCAGTTAGGTTCCGACTGTCCTCATGCAACATTACCTGGTGATATGCACTTTGGATATCTAATGTGGAAAACACTGTTGCTCCACACAGGCTCACGAACATCTCTTCCATATGTGGAAGTGGAAAACTGTTCATGATTACTGCCTTATTTGGCACACGCAAGTCCACGCAGAGCCGAATTCCTCCATTTTTTTTCCGAGTAACCACGATCGGGGAAACCCACTCTGATGCGTCCACAGACTCAATTACATCCTGTTGTACCAGCTTCTGTAATTCCTTGGACACTTCATTTCGTATTGAGAAGGGTAACCACCTCAGTTTCTGCTGCACAGGCTGAACATCCAGCTGATCATGAAGATGGTATACAAATCCTTTTGCACATCCTAACTTATGTTCTGAATTAGCAGCCACCATTGAGACAGCACATGCAGACTTGTCTGTAGTGACTTGACCATCACATAGTTGTAAACAGTCCAGTAAAGAGGTCTCTTCCCAGCACAGCTAATCCATTTTGGACAATGTATAATTGTGTGGTAGTGCAATGCCCCCCATATGAAACAGTAACTGGCAGAGAACCTTCCACTGCAATTGCATGACCCCCCGATCGTGAGAGGGGTGCTTGACAGAAAAATCTATTGTAAATGGATAACGGCAGTATAGAAATTGCTGATCCTGTGTCCACCATTAACCAAACGTCACGTTTTTGTCCTGAACTTACATGTATATTTACCATACACATTATTTTGCCACAGTCATGAGCAGAATGTTCAATATTTAGTACTGTAAGTTCACTCACCCGTTTGTTTCCACAACATGCAAAATGTCCTGTTTTATTACAGTTCCTGCGCACTGCATCCTTAGCAGGGCATCCTTGAAAGTTAGCGATGTGCTGCTCAGTTCCGCAATGGTAGCAACAACATGCACGGGCACTTTTTGAAGATCCACGCAACATGTTGCTTTTATTTTTGCCCCATCGTGACTTCTGATATTGTTGCACCACACGTGCTGAATTGTCAGATGATGCAATGTTAACCATGGTGACCTGCAAAGAAACATGTGCAGCATAAAAATGGCTTCACAGGCAAGTATATTGTGGCTACTAAGATTGCACCTAAGTCAACAATTTATAGGATCATCAAGAACTTCAAGAAAGAGGTTCAATTCTTGTTAAGAAGGCTTCAGGGCGTCCAAGAAAGTCCAGCAAGGACCAGAATCGTCTCCTAAAGAGGACTCCGCTGCAGGATCGGAGTGCCACCAGTGCAGAGCTTGCTCAGGAATGGCAGCAGGCAGGTGTGAGGGCATCTGCACGCACAGTGAGGTGAAGACTTTTGGAAGATGGCCTGGTGTCAAGAAGGGCAGCAAAGAAGCCACTTCACTCAAAAAAAACCCATCAGGGACAGATTGCCCCTTTCCGATTGTTTGGGGCATCTGGAAAAAGGCTTGTCTGGAGAAGAAAAGGTGAGCGCTACCATCAGTCCTGTGTCATGCCAACAGTAAAGCATCCTGAGACCATTCATGTGTGTGGTTGCTTCTCATCCAAGGGAGTGGGCTCACTCACAATTTTGCCTAAAAACACAGCCATGAATAAAGAATGCTACCAAAACACCCTCTAACAGCAACGTCTTCCAACAATCCAACAACAGTTTGGTGAAGAACAATGCATTTTCCAGCATGATGGAGCACTGTGCCATAAGACAAATGTGATATCTAAGTGGCTCTGGGACTAAAACGTTGAAATTTTAGGTCCATGGCCTGGAAACTCCCCAGCACTTAATCCAATTGAGAACTTGTGGTCAATCCTCAAGAGGCAGGTGGACAAACAAAAACACACTAATTCTGACAAACTCCAAGAAGTGATCAGGATTTGGCCCAGAAGTTGATTGAGAGCATGCCCAGAGTTGATTTGCAGAGGTCCTGAAAAAGAAGGGGCAACACTGCAAATACTGACTCTTTGCATAAATGTCATGTAATTGTCGTTAAAGCCTTTGAAACATATGAAATGATTGTAATTATATTTCAGTGCATCACAGAAACAACTGAAACAAAGATCTAAATGTAGTTTAGCAGCAAACTTTGTAAAATCTAATATTTGTGTCATTCTCAAAACTTTTGGCCACGACTGTAGGTTATGTCTCAGTTTCCTGTAAGTTCCTGGAGTGACAGCAGAGATCAGCGTGACGTTTCAGGCCGATGATAAAGTCAGAGAAGTCACATAGTTTGAGTAGGTTATTTATGCTCAAGATGACATAATGATCCCATAATGTCTACAAAGACATCAAAATGTTTCAGACTATTCAAGAGGAAGCTGACTATTTTCTTTTTTTTCTTTTTTTTTTACTTTTACCTGTCAAGATGACTACAGATTTGAACAAAACACTCACACACAACTTTTAAATTGATAATTGTTTAATATTGTATTTTTACAAATCGGTAAGTGTAAGGCAAATGTTTAACATCAATGTGTCAAATTATTTATATTTACATAACTGCAGTGCAAATGTCTAAAGTTATTTACTTTTTTTACATTACTGCATTAAAAATGTCTAGTTACTTATATTTACATTGATGGTGTGGATTTTCTGATGGAAACCTGCAGAGGAGTTTGCAGTGTGAGTTGCAGTTGACCAGTTTGCTCGAGGGGGGTTTCCTAAGACGGGTAAGACTTTCTATTGGCCAAGCGGAAAGCAACCTAAGCCACGGGTCCCCCGCCAACTGCTGGGGCACCCACCCAGAAAGGGGGGTGTTTAATGTGAAAGATGGTTAGATCTAGATGGATAGGGGTGATGCTCTATCGACCTAGAGCATCATTAGAGGGGAACTCTTTGAAGTTACAGTAGTCTGCCTCAATGACATCGTCCAGACCTGATCATGAGATACCTACATTTATTGATGACATGTTTGTCATTGTCACAAGCGTCAACTGATTATGCCAGGGCATTGTACCCTGAGGAAAAGGAGATAGTGGATAAAAAGTTAATGGCAAGGGGCTTTCAAGAACCATCTGAGACAGAAATGTTTCATAAAATTATACCAATATCAAGAGGTTGGCTACTTAAAAAGCACTGAATATATAAGGTCTGATTTTTTTTTTAAATGAAAAATTTCTGAATGCGAAGCTGAGATGATTTTTAACTGATGTGATCTTTCATAGTGTTTAACTGATGCAGGTCCTTATGCGTGGCAAAGGACATTTTCGAAATGGTGCTGGCTAAAGATAAAGACTGCTTTTGAGATGGTTTGGATAACAAAGCTGAATGGAATTAAGCAATTAAGGTAAGATAATTACAAAAAATTCTCTTAGTCTTTGAATACTTCCAACTGAGTTTTGAGAGATAAAAACTTTTGACACTTGGAATGTTGGTGAATGGTTAAGGATTCTGTGTTATAATAATTTTAATATAGTCTGAGTCTACCCTAAGAGAGAGAGAGAGAGAGAGAGAGAGAGAGAGAGAGAGAGAGAGAGATTCAACTCCGCTCCCTCTGCGCTCCTTTCCTGTTTGGAGCATATTTCAGCGAGGACTCAGACACTGTAACTTTGCGAAGTATTGCCAGTTTACCTGCCTTACAGAGCATTGTTCCATATGACTTTCTGACTGCTTACCTGTGTGTGACCTGGCCTGATTTCCTCACATACGTTCCTTGTTATTGCCCTTTTGCTCTGTTTTGGACTGATTGTTGTTGCCTTGACCCATTGCCTGCTTTACCACTTACATCTAAATGGATTTTAACATTGCCTCAACCTCCTTGTTACAGAATACTTTGCCTACCATGAATCCAGCGGAAGTTTCCAACCTGCAAGCTAAATTAGCATACCAAAGTGAGGTGCTAAAGGGCTACCAAGAACAGCTAATGCAGCTTCAGTCAGTCAATGAATCTCTGATGCACTACATCCGATCCCTGCCATCACCCACGCAGAAGACGGAAAGCTTTACTCTTCCTGATAAGTTTGATGGCACTGCTGAACAATGTAAGGCTTTCTCCATCAAGTGAAAATCTGGAACATCAAGGGGATAAATTGAACTCTGAAGTGTGCGTTTGTGATGACATTATTAACTGGCAGAGCTTTTGACTGGGCTGCAGCAGTTTGGGACTCAGATTCTCAATTAGAAATGTCACTGGGATACTTTATCCAACAAATCTGTGAGGTTTTTAAATACCCTGCAGGGGGTAAAGGAGTGTTGACACAACTCAATAATATCACGCAAGGAAACTGCACGGTTGCGGACTATGCCATTGAATTCAGAATTCACTTGCTGCACAGAGTGGGTGGAATGACGTAGCTTTGAAAGCCATGTTTCATCGCAGTCTAAATGTGAATCTTCAAACAGAGCTAGCTTGTAAAGGAGATGAGTTGTCGTTCTCTGAATTTGTCAAGCTAACTATCAAATTAGACAATCTCATGAGACAAGCACCTCGACGTAAAAGCAGCACAGTTTTCCAGGATATTACCAGGTCTATGCATTCCTCTGAAACAACTTTTCCAGATGAACCCATGCAGCTTAATGTATTCTGTCTCTCTGAAGAGGAGAGAGAAAAACATCGACATCTCCAATTGTGTTAGTATTGCGGAGAAGAGGGTCATCGCAGCATTGGATGCCCACTCAAAAACCTCAACACTCCCAGGGTAAATGTTGAACACTTCTCAGTACACAGTAATAAATCATTCACATTGCCTGTTACCCTTCGAACTGATACTATGTGTTTTGACTTGACAGTGATGATCCTGGAGCGGCACTAAATTTGATCAGTAATGATGTCGTTTCAAAACACAATATTCCCACTCAATCCTGCACTCCACCCATTAAAATAAAGGCAATGAATGATACTCTGATTGGCAATGGCTCAGCAAACTCAAACCATCACTCTCTACATTGGAGCACTACATCAAGAATTCATCACTTTCTACATTGTTGACTCACCCAAGTATGAAATTATTCTAGGACCCCCATGGCTGTTTATTCATGCCCCTGAAATTTCCTGCCATCATGGAGAATTGACTTACTGGTCCTCATTCTGCTTAGAGAAATGTATCTCCATGGAAGACTGTTTTTATCACCATTAGGGCACACTATGAATATCAGATAATGGCATATGGGATTGCAAACGCTCCGGCTGTCTTTCAATCCTTTATAAATGAAATCTTCAAGGACCTTATTAACAAGTATGTGGTAGCATACATCGACGGTATTCTTATCTATTCCAAGTCTGAAGCAGATCATGTTCATCCTGTCAGTAGTGTCCTCTCTAGACTACTGAAAAATCAACTGTACGCAAAGGCAGAGAAATGTGAATTCCATGTGAAACAAACTTCCCTTTTAGGCTACCACATCAGTCATAATGGAGTGAGAATGGATGAACTCAAGGTCCAAGCAGTCATGGAATGGCCAGTACCATCCACAGTCAAAGAACTATAAAGATTCTTGGCTTTCGCAAACTTCTACAGAATGTTTATCTGGAATTACACCCCTAACATCATTACTGAAACGAAAGTCCAAGAAGTTGTAGTGGACTGACGAGGCTAACAATGCGTTAATTGCATTAAAAGAAAAATTCACCACAGTCCACATCCTGAAACATCCAGACCCCAACTCACCTTTTATAGTAGAGGTTGATGCTTCTGATCGTGGGATATGAGCAGTACTATCACAAAGACATGAAACACCCGGTAAACTACACCCATGTGCGTTCTTCTCTAGAAAACTAACTGCTGCAGAACGCAACTATGATGTGAGCAACAAGGAACTTTTATCGATGAAGGAGGCCATCGCAAAATGTCGATATTGGTTAGAAGGAGCCATTCATCTATTCCAAGTAATCACAGACCACAAGAATCTTGAATATATTAAGAGTGCAAAACGCCTAAACCCCAGACAAGCTCAATGGGCCCTCTTCTTTACAAGATTTCAGTTCACAGTGACATATCGACCTGGAAGAAAAACTGCAAAGCTGATGCCCTTTCTCGACGTCATGATTCTCCAACTGACTACAATAACACTGAACCCATACTCCCTCATACAATGGTAATAGCTCCAGTTTCATGGGATATCATGGAGGAAATTCAGTGTGACCACCAGCACGAACCACCACCTCCACAGTGTCCTCAGAATAAGCAATATGCCCCAGTTACTGCAATGGGTCCATACAACTGCAATTTACTGCAATGGGTCCATACTTCTCTAAGTGCAGGTCATCAAGGTATCTCTCGCACACTCCACTTAATCCAAAATTCATTCTGGTGGCCAGCCATGAACAAAAACATCACCGATTATGTCAAGTCATGTCAAGTTTGCACCTAGTCAAAAGTACCTAAGGAATTACTTTCTGGACTCCTCAAACCTCTGCCCATTCCTCAACAACCCTGGTCACATCTGTCTATTGACTTCATCACTGATTTACCTCCATCCAATAACTTCACCACTATCCTGGTCATCATCGATCGCTTCTCCAAGTCCAGCCGCTTAATTTCCTTACCAAGTCTACCTACTGCCATGAAAACTGGCCAAGCCTTGAAGCCTTGTTCCAACATGTGTTCAGAGTTTATGGAATCCCTGAGGATATTGTCAGCGATCGTGGAAGGAATTCACCTCACAAGTGTGGATGCCCTTCTGTCAACAGCTGGACATCAGTATGAGCCTTACATCACCCCCAAGCAATTGGTCAAGTGGAAAGTCTCAACCAGGAAATAGGCCGATATCTCAGGACTTACTGTAGTCGGAAGCAACATCGATGGTCTGAGTTTTTGCCATGGGCAGAATACGCCCAAAACTCTTAAACTCTCAATATCTGGTGGACTGGAAAAGGTATGGACGTCGAGCTCCAGGAGTCGCGGGGGTGGGGGGGGGTTCTGTAACGCCACACCAGTAGAGGGACTCAGACACTGATACTTTGCGAAGTATTGCCAGTTTACATGCCTTACCGAGCGTTGTTCCCTGTGACTTATTGCCCTTTTGCTTTGTTTTGGACTGATTGTTGTTGCCTTGACCCATTGCCTGCTTTACCACTTATGTCTGTTGGATTTCCCTTGTGTTTGTTGAACGGTCTGGACTGCTCACCTGTTACCGACTCTCTGCCTGCTTACTCGTATATGTATCTGTGCAAGCCCTTTATTAAACTTTCACAAATGGATTCTAACATTGCCTCAGCCTCCTCGTTACATGGGGGAATATTTTTTCCCTGTTGTATGAATATTGTCACTGTCACGGTCACAGAAGGCAGAGACAAAAGGATAAGTTTATAAGGTGTTTATTAAAACACAAAGCAATTCTTCGCACCGTAGTGCTGGCAGGCATGTAGATGCAAACAGTCAATAAAGTAACAGTCACTTCCCTTGAGGTCGAGCAAACAGGTAACAGATGTTAGCTTCGAGGATCGGTAGGTTCATGGAAGACTCGGTAGAGGATCAGAGAGAGCACAAGGAGAGTAAGACCATGCGATGATGATTCCAGCCGACGAGTGAACAGGATGGGTGAGTATATATAGTGTGGTGGTGACGGCTGGAACAGGTGAGTGTGGTTAGTGCACAGGTGATGATGATTAATAATCAGGTGATTGTGTGCAGTGTGTAGTGGATGGAGAGTGTGAATGGTGACTGGGGCTGATGGAACGTGCAGGGGGTGTGACAGTACCCCCCCCTCCACGGGTGACTCCTGGCACCCTAGACCGGCGGCGCGGACAACCACGGCCTCGGGGAGCTGGGCGATTAGGGTGTTGACGGTGGAATTCTTCGAGGAGAGTGGGGTCTAGGACGTCATCTCGTGGTGTCCACGACCGCTCCTCGGGGCCAAATCCCTCCCAGTCGATTAAGTACTGGATCCGGCCGTCCTGCCGCCGGGAGTCAAGAATTTCTTTGATGCGGTAGATGTTTTCGCCCAGGATCTCCGGTTGTGCTGGAGGGGGAGGTGGTTCCGGGTCTGTGGAAGGAGGAGGAACAGGATCAGTGAAAAGTTTGAGGAGAGAAACGTGAAAGGCTGATGAAATACGTGAATTAGAAGGCAGGTTGAGGCGGTAAGTGACAGGGTTGATCTGGGAGTGGATGGTGTACGGCCCTATGTAGCGGGGACTCCGCTTCCTACAGGGCAGTCGGAGGCGGATGTTCTGGGTAGACAGCCATACTTTGTCCCCTGGATGGTATACTGGGTTAGGCAGTCTACGGCGGTTGGCGGCGTCGGTGTGCCTCCGTACTGCCCGTTGGAGATGGACGTGAGCTGAGTCCCATACCCTCTCGCTCTCCTGGAACCAGTGGTTTACCACGGACACTTCTGAGGTCTCGCCGGTCCACGGGAACAGTGAAGGTTGGTAACCTAAAACACACTGAAAGGGGGTTAGTCCAGTGGTGGCTTGACGAAGAGAATTTTGTGCATATTCTGCCCACGGTAAGTAATGGCTCCAGGTGTCTTGATGATGGGCACAGTATGTCCGGAGGTAGCGAGAGATTTCCTGGATCTTGCGTTCGGTCTGGCCATTGGTTTGCGGGTGGTAGCTGGATGAGAGACTGATGGTGGTTCCGAGTAGCTGGAAGAACGCCTGCCAGACCCTGGAGATGAATTGTGGCCCCCGGTCAGAGACGATATTCTCTGGGAGGCCATAGTTGCGGAAGACGTGTTGAAAGAGTGCCTCAGCAGTTTCTAAGACGGTAGGAAGGGCTTTGAGTGGTATAAGCTTGCAGTGCTTGGAGAATCGATCAACGACAACCAGTATGGTAGTGTGACCGTGTGATGGAGGTAAATCCGTGGCAAAGTCCACACCAATGTGGGTCCAGGGTCGGCGGGGAATGGGTAAAGGTTGGAGTTTGCCCTCTGGAAGATGGTGAGGAGTGGTGGTAATGGCGCAGACCGAACAACCCCGGACATACTGGGAAACGTCCTTTGCCATACCTGGCCACCAGTATTTTTCCCGTAGGAGCGAGAGGGTTCGCCTGCTGCCCGGATGTCCTGAACCGAGGGAGGTGTGCGTTATGTCAAGGAGTGTGAGTCGGTGACTGGAGGGTACGTAGGTTAAGCCTGGTGGAAGTTCAGGAGGGGGTGGCTCCTCGAGGATGGCAGCACGAATTTCCTCGTCCATTTTCCACAGGATAGGTGCAATGAATATGGATGGTGGCAGAACGGGTTCGGGAGCGTCTTGAATGGGATCCGGTGAATACAGACGTGATAGAGCGTCTGCCTTACAGTTTTTATGACCAGGTTGATATGTAATGGAGAAGTTGAACCTGGCGAAGAATAGAGACCAACGGGCTTGTCGAGCATTCAGTCATTGAGCATGACGGAGGTATTGGAGATTGTGGTCGGTGATGACTGTGAACGGGAATTGTGCTCCTTCTAGCCAGTGCCGCCATTCCTCGAGGGCCAGTTTGATGGCTAACAACTCACGATCTCCTATACCGTAATATTGTTCGGCAGGACTGAGTTTCTGGGAGTAGTACGCACACGGATGGAGAGCTTTGGGTTCATCAGACCACTGAGAGAGCACGGCTCCCACTCCTACGTCCGCCGCATCGACTTCTACGACGAAAGGCCGTGTAGGATCAGGGTGTTTGAGGATAGGGGCAGAGGTAAATTTGGTCTTGAGGAGCTGGAAGGTGCGATCAGCGTCGGAACTCCAGGTGATGGTACGTCGTCCACCCTTGAGGAGAGACGACAATGGAGAAGAGATCAGACTATAGTTCTTAATAAAACGTCAATAGAAGTTGGCGAATCCCAGGAACCGTTGGAGCTCTTTGACTGTTTGTGGCTCCTTCCAATTGGTTACTGCGTCAACTTTGGTGTGCTCCATCTGAACCCCCGCAGCGGAGATCACGTACCCAAGAAAGAAGATGGTGGGTTGATGGAACTCGCACTTCTCTGCCTTCAGATAGAGTTGGTGTTCTCTGAGGCGGTGTAACACTTGGCACACTTGAGTATGGTGGTCTTCAAGGTTACGGGACTATATGAGGATATCGTCGATATAAACAATGACACATTGGTGGAGAAGGTCTCTGAAGATTTCAATCATGTAATTTTGAAAAACAGAAGGACTATTGGCTAACCCATAGGGCATTACCAGGTACTTATAGTGGCCAGTGGGGGTTATGAAGGCGGTTTTCCACTCATCTCCCTCTCGAATACGGATCAGGTTGTAGGCACTGCGGAGGTCCAGCTTACTAAACACTCGCGCCTCCCGGAGCTCCTCAAGAGCTGCTGGCACAAGCGGTAATGGGTAAGCGAACTTAACCGTGGCCTCGTTCAACACCCTGTAATCGATACACGGCCTGAGTCCTCCATCCTTTTTGGTCACAAAGAAGAAGCTCGATGCGGCAGGTGATCTGGATGGTCTGATGAAACCCTGGTCGATGGCTTCCTGGATGTAGCTCTCCATCGCCTCATGCTCAGGACGGGAAAGAGGGTATATGCGACCGTGTGGTAACTTGGCATTGGGCAGCAGGTCGATGCTACAATCGCAGGGCCGGTGAGGAGGGAGTTGTGTGGCACGTTCCTTGCTGAAGACGTCTAGGAAGGAGTGGTAGGTGGATGGAACGTACAAAGTAAGGTCCGTGGTGGGGTGATCCATTACAGTTGAGTGAAGGGGAAGGGATGGTCGGGTAGGAGTGGTTAGCCGGTGGGTGAAAAGCGTGATCCGTATAGTCATCACTCCATCCGAGGATCTCCCCAGTACTCCACTTGATCTCCCCAGTACTCCACTTGATGGTGGGTTGATGCTGGATCAGCCAGGGTCGACCCAACACCACATCCACATTCGCCCGGGGTAACACCAGAAGGTGGAGCTTTTCACGGTGATTAGGAGGAGTGACGAGTGTGACCTGGCGGGTTCGTCGGTTGATTCTGCCATCGCCTAATGGTGAGTCCTGTATAGAATAAATTTGATACCGGGTCTCGTTTACCACTGTGGGGATGTGATGTTTTGCGATGAACTTAGATGATATGAAGTTTCCGGCCGCTCCGGAGTCCACTAGGACATTGACGGGAAAAGTACATGAGTTAAGGGTTAGTGTGGCTTAAATATGAGGGACGTTGCAAACTGAAGGAGTGATTGAAAAGGCACTCACCATTGGATGAGGCGGACGAACGGGACAGTCTGAGAGGAGATGGGAAGCTTCTCCACAGTAAAGGCATAACTGGAGTTGAATACGTCGGTTACGCTCTGCTGTGGTGAGATGGTATGCCTCGGTGATCATCGGTTCATCGCACTCAGAAGGTGATGGTGAAGGGTGATGAAAACTTGTAGTCTCAATGGTAGGGAGTGGTTGTGAGGAGTAATGGTGCAGGGATGCTCTGTGGTGAGTTGTAGGGGTGGAACAGGTGTTGAGGTGTTGAGAGACGCTGATAGCCTTCCTGATAAACACTTCTAGATCTGTGCTGTCTTCGTAAATGACCATCTGTTTGCGGACATTTGGTGTTATTCCTTGGCGATAGACCTGGTTCCACCCACTACTGGCGGCGAGAGTGTGGAACTGAAGGGTGTATTCGTTAATGGTGAGTTTTCCTTGATTCAGTGCGATGAGCTCATCATGGACAGATAATGTGGTGAGTGCGATCCCAAATACCTCTTTAAAATGTAAAGTGAACGAGTGAAAGGAGTGCAGTATCAGGTTGCGAGCATTCCATAACGCATCCGCCCATTGCAGTGCTCGGCCCATGAGGAGGGAGATCATGAAGGCCACCTTGGTGACGTCATTGGGGAACTGTTGCGAATTGGTCTCGATGTACAGCAAGCACTGTAACACAAAGCCGGCACAGGTACTGGGTTCGCCAGCATAACTGGTGGGACGAGAGAGGGGTGAGTTTGTTATGGAAAGAGGGTTAGCCTGAGCACCCGATGGTGCCGCGGAGAATGGTTGCTGACTCATTGTAGCGGCTTCCGATGAGTCGGCAGCGATCCCGGAAGTGTTAGCGTCCATAATTCCGGGAGTGTTTGCGGGGCTGGAATCCTGTCACGGTCACAGAAGGCAGAGACGAAAGGATAAGTTTATAAGGTGTTTATTAAAACACAAAGCAATTCTTCACACCGTAGTGCTGGCAGGCATGTAGATGCAAACAGTCAATAAAGTAACAGTCACTTCCCTTGAGGTCGAGCAAACAGGTAACAGATGTTAGCTTCGAGGATCGGTAGGTTCATGGAAGACTCGGTAGAGGATCAGAGAGAGCACAGGGAGAGTAAGACCATGCGATGATGATTCCAGCCGACGAGTGAACAGGATGGGTGAGTATATATAGTGTGGTGGTGACGGCTGGAACAGGTGAGTGTGGTTAGTGCACAGGTGATGATGATTAATAATCAGGTGATTGTGTGCGGTGTGTAGTGGATGGAGAGTGTGAATGGTGACTGGGGCTGATGGAACGTGCAGGGGGTGTGACAGTCACTAACCTTTGGAATGAGTGTTATATCATTACAGATTGCCTAAGTGAAATACCAAACATTACTGAAGTCAATAACGCTGAGTGAATCTAATGAAAAGATGATGCAGACTATGGGATGGGCTTTAAATTGATTGGTTATCTGGCTGTGTCTGCTATGAGTAATGATGACTTATTTTCCTGATTTGGATTACTCTCTGGAATAATAATCTTTTTTAATCAAGTTTTAATAATTTGTAGCTGTGAAATTGAAGACATTACCCCTATTAACCCATCCATTTTAGGTTAAAAAACCATGTCTAAATTCCACTGAGGGTGCAAAGGTTAATTACAGTTAAATCTTTGCTATCGGAATGTTAAAGGTAAATATTTTAGACTTGATGGCACTTAAACAGTGACATTGCCTAAGTCACTTACCAAATTGTCCAGAGAGCACCCTCACTTTAGCACAGGAAAAATAAGCAGAGTTTAAGTAATTTGTGTTAAAGGCAAATGCAGCAGTAAGTCACTCTCTGTGCATGTGTGTGTCTTCAAGGGCAGAGCAACATAGTTGTTTGGATTTTGTGTAGAACAGAGAGATAAGTTGAAAAAAAACTTTTGAATTTGATGCTTGAACAGCTGATGTAAAAATTCAGTAAGAAATATTTATACTGCAGCAGTGAAAATTAACATTTTAAGAAACAAAAATGCAGCATGAGCTTTGGAAGCATTTGGAACCTGTCAAGTCACCTTCAGTTTAATTTAATTGTCGTGAATACTGACAGTTTTGTTTGAAAATGTTTCTTACTTATGTTTTACAGAAACTTAAGCTGTCTTTTAAATAATATTTTTGGTAATCTATTTACAAACAATAATCTTGTTTATATGTGGTAATAGAATTGTTAAATCAGTCTATTCTTGTTCAATTGGTAATATTTTCGAACAGGTTTTACTGCCAAATGACAATTAAAGATGAAAAAATGTACAGAAATGCTCACAGCTACCCAATGGACCAGACCGTGAGAATCAAATAATTTTATACAAGATCATAATGTTTGCTTCTGATTATGTTAAATGCTTTAGTCAGTCAGAGTAAAGTAATATGGCACAATATGACAAGTTGTGAAGATAATTATGAGGTTAAGTTAATCATATGTTAAACTCATAATCTATGATGACAAAAAAGGTTCCTAAATTTAACACATTTAGGTTTATGAAGTTGTGTTTAATAGCACACAGACAATGTATGTGAGTTTAGAATTCTGTTAAAGTAAAAAATGGGAAATATTGTAGGTTTAATTGGAAATAATGATTGCGGTCTCATTTCTGTTAAAAGATGTTTGTGTTTGGATTTGACTTATGTTTGATCTTTGATGAATTAGACTAAGATTGTGATCAAGCCCTAACAAGTGGGAACAAAAGAAATAGGTTTACAATCCCTCTTCTTGCATGATAATGAATTGGAATTGATAGTTTTGTAAAAACCATTATATCTTTCTTTGTATTTAGGTAACAACTTTGTTAACTGTGAAAGTGCATTTGGCTCACTGTAGCCAAGCCAAGATGCTTGTACAGTTTCTATTAGTAACACATGGGAATGTGTCGCATCACTACAATTAAGTTATTGTTTGAATGAAAAGTTATTTTGTTAGTGGACTTGACTGCTATGGAGTTCAGAAAGGTGGTAATTAAACATGGTAATGGTGCTGAATTGGACTATTGACTATTGTGTTGCTGTAATGTTTAATGTGTGTTAAGGCAAAAATGTTTCATTATCCTAAATTGAAGTTAAAGAACATTATTAAGGGTTATGTTGATGAATGTTTTTGAGACTGTTGAAGATAAAGATGTTTTTGCAGGTTATGAGTATCTGAATCCTTTGTGGCTTAGGTCGAGTGGATCACCTTTTATGTCTGATCAGAGGAACTCTGAGCCTGTCAGGTGTCTGTTCTGTGTAGTTCCATGTCATGTGATTCCTTTGTTCTGTTTCCCGCCGTTTTCCATGTTCATTAGTTTCACGTGTGTTCATCCCCTGTGTCCTATCAATTCAATCATGTCCTCTGTGTATTTATACTCCTCTGTTTGGTTCAGTCCTTGTCCAATATTGTATTGTCTGATCGTCTTTCCGTGCTGTCTTCACCCCATGTACTTAGTCTCCTGTGTTTTCAGTGCCCTTGTATTGAGTGAGTGTATGTAAATAAATTCGTGTTTTGATAAATTCCGTGTTCCTGTGCCTTTATGTGGAAAGCGAACCGTGACAGAGCCTTAGCATTAGCCTGGATGTTTGGACTTAGAGTTGGAGTTATGCTTTTGGATGTGACTGAATTAGTGGAAGAGTTTGAAGGGTTGTGTAAGTTTGTAGCTGCATAAGAGGATGTAGCAATGAATGTTATAAAGTATGTGTTGTTTGCTTTTGGAGAACTAGTAGGGCTTGTGCATTCGTGTTTAATATTCTAGACTTCTGGATCTGTTTGCAGGACCCTTAATCCAATTAATGAGGAGGAGCACCTGCTGACACTGGCAAACTGTCTTCAAAGCCACATGGCTTGATGACCTCTGTTGTGAGTAGAAGGTGGGAGGGCCCTGATTATGAGGACCGGAAATTTTAAGTAGAGCGGCCTTTTGCAAGTGTTGAAGCTGGCTTCTGATGATGAAACTGCACGCTTTGAGCTGCAAGCTTTAACAACTTTACGCTGTTAAACTGCGGCGCGTTTTCGAAGAGACCGAAAACAACAAAGACAATCAACTAAAAGATAAGTGACAATGATGTTTTATTATTAATGTGCTGGGCCACTCATGTTATGAACGCTTTCATATGTTTCAGTTATGCTGTAGATACACAAATGCATTTCTAAACAAAAAAGCAGCGTGCAAACTGGTCAGAAGCAAGTTTCAAAGATACATGCACTAAGTGCTGCAGTGAGATTTTATACAAAGATGAATTCATGTTCGGTTCCTTAAATAAATCATCACAGATGCCCTTTTATTTAAGCACATGAATGCGTGTGTCGTTTATTCTTGTTAACATGGCTCTCCATAGCAACCACCACCATCGTGAAACCAAAACAAACAAAATCATCACAACACTAGAGTCCCTTAAAGGGAAAAATAAATCTTCAGCTAAACTGAGCAACAAAAAAGCATTGTGATTACAAAGACCATACAACTTAGTCAGGAAATACTGACAGTAAATACTTCCTGAAAGAACAGTATAAAATGACATATATAAGTTATGGTGAATTATGTACTAAAAGGAATTATGTGTGTATAACTGTATCACAACACACGTCCCCCCAGAATTTATCATATCAAAAGAAGAGTCAACAGCGAGGTGGGTGGATTACAGCTGACTTGTCTGCAGAAGCAGAACTCTGAGCCCTGTTATATCATGAATGAGGAAACCGTGGTAGGGGCCTAAGGGGGGAAAGTGTAGGTGGGGAGCGTCGTAGGGGTTTTGCCAACTGAATGGGCGTGGACACATCCAAGTCAGCTCGTTTAAGGCGGTTGACTGAAACTCATTGCTAGACATGTCCATTACAAAATGTTTACTCCTTGCCTCAACAACCTGAAATGGGCCCCCATAGGGAGGGTGTAGAGGTCCCCTATGAGCATTTTGCCGAATGAAAATACAGCCTGTTGACTGAAGCCAAGAGGGGATGTAAGAGTGAGGCCATGATGGGAAATTGGAACTGGTGTAAAAAGTTTTGCATAGTCCAGTAATGTAGCACATTGAACCGATGCTGACCAAGGACTTGAAGTGTTGGGGAAAAAAAAAATCATCAGGCACCCAGCAGTGGCTGGCCGTAAACCAGCTCAGCCAATTTGGCCTGGAGATCTTCCTTAGGCGCAGTCCTGATGCCCAGCATATGACCCATGGCCGTTTGTCTAACCAGTTCTCACAGAATCTATTAGCCTGCGGGTAATAAGCAGTAGTACAGTGGAGTTGCACCCCCAAGCTTTCTGCCACAGCATTCCACAGCTTAGAAGTAAACTGTGTGCCCCAGTCTGAAGGGGTGCCAAAGCGGGGCACCCAGATGGCAATAAATGCCCTTGCCACCTCAGCAGCAGTAATCGATGAAAAGGACACAACCTCAGACAAGCGAGTAGTTCTATCAACAATGGTTAGGAGGTGAGTGTAGCCATGAAAGGGGGGAAGAGGACTGACTATGTCCACATTAACATGGTCAAATCGTATTCTGTTGAAAGTGCTGTACTTCCGTTCCCTAGGGCATAATTGTCGACTGAAGAAAGCGAGGGGCTGCCGTGTACTATGCACCCATTGCTCGTACACAGCACCAACAGCATAATCTAAGGCATCTGAGGTAATGCAATCGGAGCTGTATGCAATGGATGTGCCAGGATAGTAGCATTTGCTAGGGCTGTCTTAGTTTCTGTGAAAAGCCTTGTCTTTGTCTGCAGTCCAGTCCACACTGTGTTTGAGCTTTTTACCTTTCAAAGTCTCATACAAGGATTGCATGAGTTGGGCAGCACAAGGAATAAAATGGTGGTAAAAGTTTACCGTTTCAAGGACTTGACTGTGAGTGGACGTGGGAACTGTGCAACGGCCTCAACCTTTGACAGTAGGACAGCCCCATCCTTAGTGACTCTATGCCCCAGGAAATCAATTATGGACAAGCCAAACTGACATTTGGTTGGATTAACGATTAATCCATGTTCACTGAGTCGCTCAAACAGTGTGCAGAGGTGCATCAAATGCTGAGATTAGGGGGTGCTTGCCATAAGTATGTCGTCCAGATAAACAAAAAGAAATGGCAGGTCTCGCAACATAGAAATCATAAGCCATTGAAAAGTTTGAGCTGCGTTTTAAGTGCAAACGGCATGTGCAGAAACTCAAATAAACCAAATGGCGTAATTACTGCTGTCTTGGGAATGTCTGATGGCCAAACGGGCACTTGATAGTATCCCAAGTCTACCTTGGAGAATATGACCTTTCCTGCCAAGTGTGCCGAACAGTCTTGCACATGTGGAACTGAGTAACAGTCAGGTGTTGTCGCTTCGTTTAGTCGCCGATAGTCCCCACATGGGCGCCAGCCACCACCAGGTTTAGGCACGATATGAAGCGGAGATGCCCGAGGACTGTTTGAAGGGCGAACTATGCCCAGGCGTTCCATGTTTTCAAACTGCTTTGGCCACAGCCAACTTGATGGAGTTGAGACGACGAGTGTGGGCATAAACAGGTGGGTCTGAAGTGGTGTTTCACACCATGCTTGTCAGCCAGTGCAGAGAAAGTGGACAACTTCACATACCTTGTGCCATACGTGCGGATGGGGCCATTAGCTGCTTCCATAGGCGACCCATGGCTGTCAGCTATGACGTCCATGTGGGATGCGGGCAGGACACTCCTCTGTGCCCCTGTGTCACACAGAAAACGGTTTCCAGATATAGCACCGTGAATGAAAATTAACCTGCCTGCACGACAGAACGCTCATGGCCACTAATGAGCACCGTTTCCCGTTACTTCCCCATACCATACGCACCCCATACTGTACTGGCCTGGTTTGTGAAGGCTGTCCATTTATATTGACAAACTGGTAATGGTCATTTAAGTATGACTTAAACCATTGTAGAGAATGTCCCTGGACACTGGTAGAATTTAAGCGATCTATGAGGATATTGTGGTCGATAGTGTCAAATGCAGCCCTAAGATCAAGTAAAACTAAGAACGAGATGCACCCTTGATCAGCAGCTAACAGTAGATCTTTGGTTATTTTCAGTAATGCGGTTTCTGTACTGTGATGAGGCCTAAAACCTGACTGAAACTCTTCAAAAACATTGTTGATCTGCAGAAAGGAGTATAATTGGGCAGGAACAACTTTTTCTAGTATTTTAGACATAAATGGAAGATTTGAAATAGGCCTATAATTAGCCAAGTTGCTGGGGTCCAGTTGTGGTTTCTTAATGATAAGCTTAATAACAGCTAGCTTGAAAGGATTTGGAACATGGCCTAAAGATAAAGAAGAGTTAATAACATTAAGAAGAGGTTCTCCTACTACAGGTAGCAACTCTTTAGTAATTTTGTTGGAATTGGGTCTAACATACATGTAGCTAGTTTAGAACCATTTATAAGTTTATCTAGCTCTTCCTGTTCTATCATTTTGAAGCACTGTAGATTAAATTGATTCAGTGGAATGTTTAATGAATCTGAGGTATTATGTGGTGCAGAAAGTTTAACATCTTCTATTTTCTATCTAAAACCTTCTATTTTATCACTGAAGAAATTCATGAAGTCATCACTACTAATGTGCGGAGAGATATTTTGTTCCCAAGATGACCGATTATTTGTTAATTTACCAATGGTGTTAAATAAGAATCTAGAATTGCTATGATTATTTTCTATCAGTTTGCGGAGGTGCTCGGCCCTGGCGGATTTTAGAGCCCTCCTATAGCTGGACATACTATCTTTGTACGCGATTCTAAAGACCTCTAATTTAGTTTTTTTCCCCTCGTTTTTCCACGAGTTGCTGTTTTGAGAGTGCGAGTATGACTATTATACCATGGTGTAGTTTTATTCTCTCTAGCCTTTTTTAATTTAATGGGTGCCACAGTATTTAGTGTGTTAGTAAAGATAGCATCCATTCTGCTGGTTACTACATCAAGGTCATTTGCATTCGTGGGTACATTTAGAAATAGAGAAAGATCAGGTAAGTTATTTGTAAATTTGTCTTTAGTGGATGGGACGATAGTTCTACCAGGACAGTACCAAGAGCCGTATCTGTGCAGATCTGCTAATTTCATCAGGGAAACCGTGGTAGGGGCCTAAGGGGGGAAAGTGTAGCTGGGGAGTTAATCAAAGTTATGTCATCACTTTGTGGTATAACGTCTACATCAATGACCTTAATTCCATGGGACAAAATAAGATCTAATCTATGCTTTAAGTGATGGGTTGGACCAACGTTTTGCTTTATCCCAAGTGATTGTAGTAAATCTGTAAACGCGAGCCCTAATGTATCATTAGCGTCATCTATGTTTACGTTAAAGTCTCCTACAATTTGTATTTTATCAGTTTTAACTAGTAAGTCAGAAATAAAATCAGAAAACTCTTTTAGAAAATTGACATAGGGTCCTGGGGGTCTATATATGGTGATTAAAGCAAGAGATAACATAGTTTTTTTCCTAATATCCGGAAGCATAACATTAAGTGCCAATACTTCAAAAGAGTTAAACATAAGTCCGTTTCTCTGATTAACGTTAAGAGTATCACTAAAGATTTATGCAACTCCACCACCACGACCAGTCTGACGAGCCACATGTTTATATAAGAATCCTGAAGGAGTTGCTTCATTTAAGCTAATATAGTCATTTTGTTTTAGCCAGGTTTCAGTGAGACAGAGTGCATTAAGATTATTGTCTGTTATTATTTCATTTATGTTAAGTGCTTTAGGTGCTAGTGACCTGATATTTAGGAGACCAAGCTTTATAAAATGTCTATTTTCGGAGCAAAAAGTCTACTGAACCTTTAATTACCTCGGCGGTAAGTAGGAAGCGGTCCAGATACGATGATCTGCGTGGCGATCGAGGTGAACTTGATCAGGTTCCTGAAGTCCCTCTTCAGGATCTCCGTCTGCTGCAGCCTGGTGTCGTTCATTCCCACGTGGAGAACGACAGCTCTGATGCTCTTGCCAGCGCTAAGGATAGCGAGTACCCTAGCAGAAACGTCCTTAACACGAGCATGGGGAAAGCAGTGAGTGCGAATGTTGTTAACTTTAGTGGAAGCAGCGCAGACGTGACGAACGATGGAGTCACCGATGACTGCCACATTGCGACCCGTCTCGCAGAGGGGGGTGAAGCGGTTCTCCATGGGCATCTCGAACATAGGAGGAGACGTTCTGCCCTGCGACCTAGTATTTACCTTATACAGCTGCACCCAATGGCCACGGTAGCCAGGTGCCAGCGTGACCGACCCCTGGACAAACCGCAGCTTTAGTGCGCTGCGACTGGACAGAGAAACACACGGGGTTTAGGTGGACGGAGTGTTAAGATTGTATCGCACACTTCCAACGCCACCACCGTTGCTTCTCTTGCACTCAAGAATAGACATGCAAGCAACATTGTACAGGGCGAAGAGCAAAGACAGTAAGTGAGACAGTAAGTAGAGGAAGTCGGTAGCTTTAGCTGGGTGGCGGTGCTAGCAGGCTAAAGCTACAAGCCACAGGCGGATGCTCGAGAGACAGAACATTTTAAAGTAGACTTAAAATTACGTTTTAAAGTAGATTTAAAACTAGCTATTGCACCTTCTTGATTTTGCTCTCCCCTTTCTGACGGATGCGTCCAATCGTGGTCTGGGGGCGCTTCTCTCCTAGGAGGCGGCAGGAGTGGAAGGCAAGAGTGAGGCTAAGTACAACACCATAGAGAAGGAGTGTCTGGCGATATGGTGGGCTGTTCTCACTCTTCGCTATTACCTCCTGGGCAGGGAAATGGCCCTTTGTTCAGATCAAGCTCCTCTCCAGTGGCTCCACCGCATGAAGGTATCTAGCGTTACAGCCTTTTCAATTCAAGGTGGTCCACAAGCCGGGTGCACAGATGGCTGTAGCCAACTTCCTCTCCAGGGCGGGGGGCTGCAGGCCGGACGGCTCCCCGGTCTGAGGCGGGTGGTGGGGGGTATGTATGCAAACCATTGTGCAAAGCTAGTTGATGCTCCCTGTAATAGAGAGATGATGACTGTCCAGCTTGTGTTGCTTCACCCTGTGGATGAGATGCTCAATGTGGACCCTCAGCCAAATGATAAACTGTGTCATCCTCACCCAGTTGCTCTCACTCTGAAGACACGTATCTTGTTGTAGGATGCAAGTTGTGAACCTAAATCAGATGTAATACAAGTAGATGTATAAATCAGAAGAAAAAAAAAAAACGCTTTAAAAAGTGTTAGGTTTTGCATATAAATACTTATGCTTAACACATTTGTTTCAGTTTGTTATTTGCCTAATAAATGACATTAGAATGTCTATATATACATATATAGATACAATATAATACAATATACTATAGTATGGTTCAAAAACTTATGTTTATTTACTATAAAACACTATTACAGCTTATTTCTGTCATCTGGGTTAAATTGTATCTAGTACTTTTTTATTTAAAAATTTTTTTTTTACAACATTATAAAATCACCTAAAGCAATCTCCTTTCAGTCGCTCCACCTCTTTACAGAGATTGTCAGCCTGATCTTGTGCATTATCAACTGCCGTGGGTTCTAGAACTGAACAATAATCATGTTCCAGATGCTGGGCATCCACTGGCACAGGATCCTCATCCACTTGAGTGTAAATCTCCCTTCTTTGCCATCCTCCGAAGCATTTGGGTTTTGCCTCTATTAGACTTGGCTGTAGAACGTGCTATGCAGAAGTAAAGAGACGATCGAGATTCTACCGGAAACACATCAGCAAGGTTTGTGCTTAAGCAGTCCACATAAGCTGATCGGTCGGGCTGCGTCGAAGATGGCGTTCTAGTAACACATAAATCGATGTGCTCCGGAAACTAATTCTGCTAACGTTAGCAATAATGTGAGTGAAGCGCTGGAAGCTTCTTGTAGTTTTGCAACGGAAAACAATTACATAATTATTCCAAAATAAACATGGACTTTGACGAATTTTTGGTATGTGAGGAAGAATTCCCTGCACTTTCAGATACTCCATGCACATCATCCACTACAAAACAATGGAAAACTGAATGGTCGGATGTTGCCTCAAATCGAAGCTCTTTCTCAGTTAATAAACATCTGGTCTGATTCTTTAGAAAATGTGATTGGAGAAAACGCACAAGCGATTACTTCCATGAAGGAGGTAATTAATGAAAATACAAAGCAAATTACAAGTGTGAAAGAAGCTATCAAATTCATGAGTGCTGAAGTTAACCATCTGAAAACCAGGTACGGAGTTATGGAATCTGCACTGTGTAAAGTAGAGGAAATATGCATGGAGCAAGACCGAAGGCTGTTACAGTTAGAAAGTTACTTGCGACAGTGGAATTTAAGGCTCCATGGCATTCGTTAAAAAGAAAGAGAGAATGTTCGTGAAAGAATTGTCGAAGTTTGTTAGCATCTCTTACCAGAGGATAAGAACAGACCTCCCAGCGCCATTCGACACCGTACACCGGTTAGTTCACAAGCAACTAAACAAGAACAGAGGAATCATTCTACAATTTGCTTCCCGTTTCTATCGTGATGCTGTTTGTTGTGCAGCAAAGGACTATATCTTTTTGCGTGAAAATATCATCAAAATATCAGAGCACGTATCTCTTGCAGATAAAGAAAGAAGAAATAAACTATGGCCAGCAGTGGAGAGAGCAAGAAAAAATAACCTCATATCCTCATAGAAGGAAACGAAATATTCCCTCCAGTTTGAGACTTTACATAGAAAGGTGTGAGATGTTTAGTATATTAGAAAAAAAAAAAAACAAACTTGTTTATTTGTGAAATTGATGGCCTTTTCAGGACAAATTAAACTTTTTTTTGTGTGCATGTGATGACTTGTTCCTGAATCAATGTGTTGTTGTTTTTTAATACTTTTGTTGTTTCAGAAAAATGTAATACATACATACTGTATTACTAACCAAATACCAATCAAAGAACACCCACCCCATCCCAGCCATAAAAATATATATACACATGCAAAAAAAAATAAAAAATAAAAAAAACAAATA